>MU383982.1:35047-104333 GCA_022495065.1 Xylaria telfairii | reverse complement strand
TTATCTACGTAGTTGGTGGGGGTTTTATAATTTAGATTCATGATTTTTGGGGTGGCCCGTGGCCCCAGGGCCCGTGACCCCCCTGGTTAGCTTAGGGCAACCTTGGGGTGATATTATCAGCCACACACAATCGTCGTATGTTTTAGGCCGGTCTCCCGCAAATTTTAGACACGCGTTCCGCTTCTCGCCCGAACAGCCATCTCCAAAAAAATTCCGCAGGGGCGACGAACTTCACTTCATGTATACAAATGCTGGTCTGCGAATACAACTACCCATTCTCTTCATATGGAAGACCGATATGGCACTCGCTTTTTTAGAATCGGTCTGGCCACGCAAGCTACAAGTTCGGTATACACATAGCTCTAAAGCTGTCTCACTCTCGAGCTTTTATGTGGTGATTCCACTTGAGAGAACCCATTTTGGGGTTTACAGGCGTCTCCAAGGCTGCATGCCCTTTTACGCCCCAGAGTCGTTAAGACAAAAGGCCCGTTCGCAGCAAATATACCTACAGGATACGGCAGATGATGACAGGGTTGGGCAATCTTTACTTGGCAATCCAACAGAGGCGCCGCTGGTGCATATCGACATCTCAGGAATGTTGAAGGAAGGGTATAGGGGTTTTAATTATTTTCCTCCGAGAGCCATTATGTTGAATCGAGAGAAGTCTCGACTTCTCTTGAGATCTAATATGGCCCTCATACTCTTCCAAAAAGATGAACGGCTTCCGATGATATCGCTTCTGGTGACCACTGGCCCTGCCCCGCACAAACGCCCATGGTTGATGGGATATAAGCGATTCGTAAAAAGTGGAATTGCTTTGATACGAGATAACAGGTCTCCGCTAGAATGCCTTCTATGTTCCATCTGTGGGACAGTACGCTCGCATCCAGGTCCGCTTCATGAGTTTCAGTGGTGCGAAGAGCTTGTCCTGCCGGCAGCACAGGGCTCACGGCTCCTTTGTTCCAAGCTGGTCTTAGTTGCAGGACAACCAACTGTCAATCTCAGCTTCTACCCATACCCAGGGCCCAGCATAGGAGATGTTGAGACTCCCTTGCCGAGCTCAGTTCTTGACCCTTGGAACGCGGTTAATTGGGATAAATAGTAATATTGCCTCTTTCGAAGCTGGGAAAACGCGGTTTTTTTCTTCTTTTTAAAATGAAAGCTTAATGCCAAATCTTATTCGTAACCAAGAAAATTGCTAAGTAAGAAAATACCAAGGAGCACAAGTCTTTTCAACCAAGTGACAAGAGTTAAATTTGTTTCCATCCGAAAGGGGAGCAAGGGTGTTGATGAAGCCGATTTTTTTCACGCGAGAGAACCGCGGAGGAGCTGGAAAGAAATGAATTGGTATCTTGTGAGTAAGCCTCTCCCAGGGATAGGGAATAGTCTAACAAATAAGTAGCCCTCTTACGTATTGTCGAGTACTTTGATGACATCATGCTCTTGACAACAAACTGGTTCGAAGTCATAGATAGCGCTGGCAAGGCACGAATCCACCTGTTTATATCGTATCCCGTGCTGTCGCCGCCAAGTAAGAAATAGCTCTAGCGCAACTCACTCACACGTGCATGCGGCGGTCAACTACCGCAATAGACTACCAAGCGGTTTCTTGCAGAGGTGGCAACCTCAATGCTGAACGGGCGGGAAACCAAGAATATCGTCGTGATGGCGCCCGTAAGGGCCAGCAAAACTTGTATTGAAGACTCCTATGATAGAGAACGTGTGTATTCGTCACGAATCTACCTTTTTTGATGGATCTAACGGAGCCTGGTTGCAACATGTAGAGGAGATCGAAACTGTCCCATGGGCCATGGCTCCCTGTGATCCGTTTTAATTAGGTAAGGTACAATGTTTAGTGGGTCTTAGGTCGTAACAGCGCCCGCGCTGGCCCAGAACCTCTTCCCATAAGGGCTGATAATGTTTTTCTAAGAATCCAAGCCCTGGCGGCCTTCAATGCCGATTTGTTGGACGAAACGAAAGTCTAAGGAACCCAATCCCTCTGTTATGGGTTCCGGGGGAGGGGGGAGTGGTTAGTCAAGACGATCTTGTACCACGGTGGCGAAATTGGAACATGTACCGGTAGCAGATTGGCCATTTGGAAAACTATGAGTCTTGAATGTAATGATCATAGTTGCCATGTATGGCTCCCCTATTTATTATCTTGCAATTATCGCCCCGCATAATGCCATGAAGATTCCTTCAGTTAATACCTAATAAGTTAACTATTGTTAATTTACCAGTCTTTATTTTAATACAGTTTTACTAAGATTATCACTACTTGACTTATTGAAAACAGCGAGAGCGAAGGGGAAACACATATCTTGCTCGACCGAATCAAGTGAGATTGTCTATGCTATTACAACTTACAAAACGAACGTCTAAAATTCGTCTAACGTGTTATACCTACCCAGGTAGTGAGCATAGAAATGCCTAGTAAGACACGCAATCGACGTAAGCAATATACCAGACCTAGATGGAGTAATCTCAGTCGCATACAACATGACAACTTTACATCCTAAGCTAATATTGGTCTCCTAACCTAGTCGACCTCATTCGTACAGTGCCAAGCGGTCAGCAGGATAGTGGGAGTAAATGATACAGACAGTGGACTAGGAACAAATGATTTGTACATTAATGTATAAGCCGACCAGCCAAAATCTAATGGTGTGCGGAGGATAAGGAAATGGCGCCGCGCAAAAGTTACATGAATCGACCTGGTCTACATTCCCCTAATGCTTCATTTGGGTGGCGAAGCTCAAAGCTCGGAGCCGAGGGTAGCCTCTTACTAGGCGAGGTACCTGTGGTTTAACCCATTGTGCAAAGGCAATTACACTTAAGCCGCAGGTCTCCTGGCTTGGAATGCTATTGCCCTCGATGGGGAATCGTTAATACGTTACCTCCTATAACTATCAAACAGCGCTGTAGCCTCCACGACTTCCGCTGCCCTGAACCGTGTTTAGCACCCTCCTTGCCCAATCTTTCAGCAGGTATGGAATGTCGCGGATAGTATCGCCGTGGGGCAACAAGTCCCAGCCTCTCGCTCCATATCGAGTGAAGTTAAGCCAAGACCCGAATATCAGGTATGCCGCAGTACCAAGGAAGACACTTTTACGTAATATGAGCACGATGCGGGGTGAGCGGTATTCAATTACGATGCCACTTACAGAATGACAATCCAGGTGAACGCGCCCCAGTGGGAGCTGGGCTTTTTCACATCGCTGTCTTCATCTCCACCTTCGTCCTTCTTGCTTTGGCATACATGCTTAGAAGACCAAGTCAAATGTAGTACGTCCACGTTTGTGTCGCTATCACTGGGCCCATAGCGATCGAAAACGAGGCTTGGATTCTTATCAAGGCCCAGTTGCACTTCCTTGGGTGGGGCATCGTCGTCATCGTCGTCGTCGTCATCCTTATCCTTATCATTATCTTCATCTCCATTTTCGTTCTCTTGACTCTTGTCGTCCTCAGCTCGGGCTACGTATTTATCTTCCGAGTCGTACTCGCCCTCGGTCCCGTCGAGATCCTTGTTGCAGACAAAATCAATAACAGTCTGCTTTTTGTGCTTGACAAGGGTGTCAGTGTAGCCAAGACCCCCCTGAAAAATCACGCGTAGCCCCTCCCTTCCCGACTCTGGATCGACCTTGCTGAGTTGCGACACCTTGGGATCAAGAGCAGCACCGCCATGATTCTGTAGCTCGCCCGCGAGAGGGGTCACTTCTTCGATCGTGTCGATGGTCTCTCCTAGTTTGATCAGACGTTTGATAGCGCAGACTAGTCGGCAGATCTGTCAGTCAACCTCATGGCTAGTAGAGAGCCGTTACTTTCGCGGCCTACCTCGAGTACCGTTTGGGCATTGATTCGCCTTTTTCGCACTGCTCTTCTTTTTTAGGGGCGCGCAGATATCGACTGTGTAGGTCGTGTTGTGCATACGATCGCTGTTGACCAGGCTTGTCACCACAGAGTGAGGCCCTCCCAGCGCTTTGAGATTGAACTGTTGTCCATCTGACACAACTTGGTCGCAGTTGAACATGGTGGCAGCTGGCAGCGGCGCTAGGAGTAGCGAGATGACTAACGCGGCATCCGCGTACGGTATGGTTGAGAACTTCATTGGAAAGGGAGACGGGCAGATTGGGTGGAGGGCTAAAATGGGCGGCTGGCTCGGGGCTCGGGGCTCGAATCTCGGGATGCTGCCGAGGGCCCTATCCAGGCTGATGGGGCTTCGGAAGCGAGGCGAGACGGGAAGGTCGACGACGGGGTCGAGGACGAGCGACGCGCCGTGCGCTAATCACTAATCGCTAGGTACTTGCTGGCCGCTGTGAGGCTTTCGAGGAAAAGGGGGGTGTAGGCGAGCTCAAGAAGTGAGGTTTGAGCACAGCAACAAGGTAGTGGGCGGGCTAGCAATCAGGCAATAGGGAATAAAGCACATGCGAGGTGACGAATAATGCGATTAGAAGGATGCTCGCATGCTACAGCCGGATGCGCAGCATATGTGTGTATCCGGTGCGGTCGTTTCTCAGGTCGGATGCTGTTAGGCACGGTACAGTAGATTACCTACAAGGGCGTGGTCATCGGAACGGGTGGATGATTTACTGATTATCGTCATCGCGCGCAGGGGTGACGCTAAATCTGTACTACCTACATGTAGCCTAGGGATGTATAGGTACTACCTAAAGCACATGCCTGACCTGTTTTGGGCGCTACCTAGAATTACATAGCCGGCCCGTGCTTTGTTGCAAATCGCACTGTGTACGGGCACGTGACGGAATCAGACGGGTTCTCCGTGAACACCACTTGTGTGGCCATCCTCCAAAATAAGAGCCGACTCAGTCTCGAGTTCTCGGTTTCATCAGGACATTGAACCGAAGTCCGCTAACTGCCTGGGATGATACAATAAATGCAACCTGACTCCGGCGCCATGAACTAGGGCCATGCTATGCATCCCATCCGTATCCCTTCCACCCATCATCCATCATCTCATAATAGTTATGTACATCAACCTTCAGGTAGAATCCGTCTTGTCTTCGGCCTCACGATACACCACGATGAAGAATAGCAGTGATTATAGGGTGCGAGATATAAACAGTGCGCCTTAACTCTCCGGTAGGGGGTATATAAAAAGAAAACGCCACCTGAACCCTGCCCATGTGCCCAACCGTAAACTTTCCCTTGTTCCTGTGCTGCCTACAATGCCCGGCCCTCTATAGCCACGTATGACGGCCAGAGCACGTATGGCAACGTGACAGCTGGTACCTGGATGCCCTAGACGTGATAAGATAAGCCCCAGGGCGTAGTGGTAGGTAAACGCCCTTTATCCGTCGTTCCATTAGAGCGAGGCCCTCCTCCAAGCCTTATTGCATCATCCCCATATTCCCCATGTCATTGTGCTGTGCTAATTGGTGGTGCTGCTGCTGCTGCTGGTGTTGTTGCTGTTGCTGCTGCTGCTGCTGCTGCTGTTGCTGCTGCTGCTGCTGTCGCGCACGTTGTTGCATGCTCATCATTTCTTGCTGCGCCCTCGCGAGGCAATTACTCTTGACTTTCTCGGCAGCTTCGGCTGGGATATTACTCTCGGCGCCAAACTGGGCGATGAGGGTGGGGAGAAGTTGTGCGTATAGCTGCGCTTGCCGTTGCCGCAGTTGCATACCTAGCTGCATGTTCATGGGGGCCCTGGTTTGCCCTCGCTGTTGAAGTTGCTGCATCATTGCTATTTGGTTTGGGTTCATACCGTTCACATTCATGAAGTTCTGATTTCCCATGTGCTGACCAGGCATCTGACCCTGCATCGGGCCCTGCATCTGCCCTTGCATTTGTCCTTGCATCTGACCTTGCATCTGGGCTTGTTGTGCTGCTTGATACCGTAGCTGCAGCTGGGCATTTAACATGTTAGCATTTTGCCCGTTTCCAAACTGCTGCATCATCTGTTGGCGCATAATCTGTTGTTGGTATAGATGTTGCTGTTGCTGCTGTAGCTGAGGGTTTTGTCCATTCATCATACTGTTCTGCATGGCTTGGAGCTGTTGGTTCTGCTGCTGCTGTTGAGCAGCACGTTGACGGGCCTGCTGCTGCTGAGCAGCTATCATCTGTGCCGCCATAATTTGTTGTTGGGTCATAGGCTGGCCCATCCCCTGCTGACCCATATGCATATTTTGGCCAATTGGCGATCCATGTGTTATCATACCAGGTGATGGGCTCGCCTGGGTCATGCGAGGAGTAGGTATTGGCCGATTGATCGGGGTGCCATGCGGCATCTGAGGAGTGGCACTCGGCATACGAGGGGTGCCAGACGGATGACTTTGCTGACTCCCGCGTGCCGACATACTAACTGCCATGGGCGCAGAGATAGGCACCTGGTTCTGAACAACAGATGATGGCCTCGGCGGACTTGCTCCCATGCCTGAGTTGGTTTGTGACATAGGCACATTGCCAACCATGGGACTTGACACATTCTGTGGCGTGTTCTGTCTTGGAACAGGTGAAGAGACAGGCGCTTGTGAGACTCCTTGGGCGAATCGATGAGCTTGTGCGGCCGGCATCCCGTTGGTGGGCAAACCATTGGGTATTGTACCATTTTGCACTGGATGTCCATGTGGAGGCTGCGGTATCTGGTTTACCTGCGGCGTTTGCGGTGAATGGGCGGCAGCGGTAGAAGCAGCGGCAGCGGCCTGGACTTGAGCCTGAGCTTGGGCTTGAGCTTGGGCCTGGGCTTGAGCTTGGGCCTGGGCTTGAGCTTGGGCTTGAGCTTGTTGCTGTTGCTGCTGCTGCTGCTGCTGCTGCTGTTGTTGTTGTTGTTGCTGCTGCTGCTGCTGCTGCTGCTGCTGCTGCTGAACCTGAGCCTGGGCACGCTGTTGAGCTGACAGCTGCTGACGTTGGGCTGTCTCCTGGGCTACGCGAGAATTTGTTGCGGCTGCGTTACGCGCGGCAGCTTCGTTACGCGCGGCGGCTTCTTCACGGCGTTTAGATTCTAATTCTGCAGCATGTTGGCGCTGTAGGAGAGCCTGTTGCTCTGCTTGTTGCTGCTTTTGTAAGACGATCTTGCGTTCATTTTCGGCTTGTCGTATTCTCTCCTGTTCCTTCTTTTCGGCGTGCTCTTTCTTGATAACAGTAAGAGCGTTAAATCTCTCGAAACGCGGCTCAAAAGAGGGAGGGCCTGACGAGCTGTTACCGTCTGCGCCGTCGGCACTTCCCTGGCCAGAACTAATGGTAGACGAGAGACGTTCGTCGTAAGTAAGCATATACTTTTCTTGCTCTTCTGCCAAAGCTTTGTCTGCGGCCCTTTCTGCCACCGTACGCTTCCTTGTCTTTGGCTTGGGGGGAGGTTCCGAGTGTTTCGAGTCAGATAACCGACTTATAAGAGCAATGGCATCCTCCATGGTCTTAGGGACCTCAAGATGAAGCGGGGATGTGGTAGCCAGTAAGATCTGCGATTCAACAGCATACAAATCACAATCACCGAGCTCCATCTTTTCTCGCTTCTGCCTTTTTGCGGGGGGTGGCATGTTACTTGCAGACGGAGTGGGGGGGGCGGCGGACAAGGGTGTAGGTGGTGGCATCGTAGACGTCTCATTGCCCGTTTTGAAGTCAACGGAACCTTTTGGAGTTGTTGCCTTTATTGTTAAATCCCTATGCAAACTCTCCGGTGTCGGATGAAGCACCACCGTGTACACATTGGCTTTCGGCGGCTCCTTATTATTTTGGGCGTTAACAGCAGGGTTTTGTGCGGCGCCATTTTCCTTGCTACTCGAATCCCCCTCTATTGTAGTAAGCTTGTTGGAGTTGGACGCCTCATGATCTGTACTATTGATAGTTCCTTTAGGGAACGGAGCGTAAGGCGACGGAGTAATGTATGGATTGGAGTTATGTATTGAGAACGGTGTGCTCGAGTTTGACTTGGATGCCGGCCGAGCTACTTCCTTGGCCTGCGCGACGGATTTATGATCATGTACTTGAACAATGAGACAGCCTTCATAAAACTGCACACCAGCTTCGGTGAAGTCGGCCAGTAAATCATGCGGTATGGTTCGAGTGCGGAGGTGGTCGATGAATAGTCGCATGGGAGACTTGTATGGAAATATACCGTCTTGCTGATCGAACCGAAAGTGGTTGGGGTGCATATGCACGATTAGCGAGGGAGGGCACCCAGCAAACTTCTTCAGTATGTACGCGGTTTCATCCTCAACTATCGTATGTAAGCACGTAGCAGCTACGGGGGAACAGGGAAAAGGAATCAAACCTTCTGGACGGGGTTCGAATGCTTGGGACAGGGGTTTATCCTGGCCCAAGCCAGCCGACCGGAGCGCAGCACTACCCTTCTGATTCCGCGCGCCAGACGTGTTAAGAGTATCGCGGCGGACGCGAGGGACGCTGGGGCGGCTTGAAGCTCCAGGCGTACCATTCGTACTGGCGCTCACCGGGTGCGGGGGCTGGCTGCTCCTAGCAGTCATGATTGGAGGCGGCTTCGTAGCTGATATAGAGGGCGATGACGACTGCGAAGGCGCGCCATTTGTCTGTGCTACTGGAGGCGGTGGGCGTTTGATCTTGGGAGGGATGGGGGGCGGCACGGCGGTCACGACGATAGGAGCCATTACTACGGCGTGCAGGACCCCGAGAAGAGAGCGGCGAGTGAATGTCCAGCAAGCAGTTGAAGCTTCCTATCTATCGCGTTGGCTGTGATTATCCGGACATCGGCGGCGTGGTGGATCGTAGCAAGCCCTCTTTCAGAAGGGTCCGGTGTCCGGTGTCCGACGACCGACGATAACGTGCGTCTATAGATGACGAGAAAAGGAGATCGGATAAAGGCGGGCTGTCATGCGGAACGACGGAAGGGGGTCGCGAGGCGTGATGCGGGATGCTGGCCGAGGGCGCACGCGGTGATGGCTGATGGCACTTGGTGAGCTAGTTGGACGTCACATGGATGGAATTGGAGTTGCGCCGAAGGGCTTATATGATTTGGAGCAGCGGGCGCGAGGGCCGGTAAGAAGCGAGACGCGCGTAGGCTTATATGCTGGGAAATATGGTGGTCTACGTTATACTTGGAAAGAAAACTTGCCAAACCATCGTGGGCCAGACATGAGCTGTGGTTAGTCTATTAATGAGCCTCATCAGCGCCTCACAGGGTGCATCGGGGGGATCCACTGCGATGGGGCGGTGGGGCTGGCACGTCGGCCAATCGCTGAACCAAAGCAGCAGCCTTTGTACAGATATACTGCCTTAGTCAGCCTCATCAGCCCACCTGTTTTGTTGGCTACAGACCTACTATACAGTACACGCATTGCCGCGGCGGCCACGTGACACAACACTCTTTTCTACGCTGAATCTACCGTGCAGTAGACATCTACACCAGGATAGGTGATAATCGACGGCGAAGTGCACACGATAGCGTATACACACACACATATATATATATATATAAATATCACCTAGCATACTAGGGTAAATAATCGCAGCAGCCTTGCATAACACGACAAATAGTCGCGGTTCCATGTTGGTCATCACTCATTCCCGCGAACCCGACGCAGCCAATCATCACCTACCCTCAAACTATCCACCACCACTACGCCTCTACCTCGCCCGACTCTTTCTTCTTTTTGCCACCACGGCTCCTTCTTCTCAACATGCTCTGCCTCGGACTCGCTGTCTGCCAAACCACCATGGCCCCCGTCAGCACCAACAACGAGGATAACATCATGCCGTAACCACGACTGCAGCTGTGTTACTAAGCCTCCATTTTCGCCAGCCAGGGACCCTTGGAGATAGAGTACTTCGGGCTCGAGGTGTCGCAGCATGTGTACGTAGCCACCGGCCGTCGTAAACGGCATAACCATCGTTTCTTTCTCGACGAGGGCCAGAGCTTGCGAATATGCGGCATTAAAGGCCGTGTTGGCAGAGTTTGCCGTCAATCTAAGTCGTGCATGGTCAGAAAGGCAGGATAGCCCTGAAGAGCGGGCACATGTTGCGACTTACAAAGGGCTTTTCGTTTCTTCGCCCGTGATTTGAGCCTGGTTATGACTTATGTTTGAGAAAGATGAACTCAAAGAAGCCGGAGGTAGGTTACTTGCTTGTGCCTCGAGACCGACCTCCTTGATACCCGGCGCGTAGATCAGCACAAATAGTTTAATCTTGGAGAAGTCAATATCCGTAGGAATATGTGACAGAATAGACTAGCGTGGAAGTCAGCAATCCTCAGTGACGACGAGTTACGAAGCGTTAGTTTCACCTACCGCGTGTTCGTGGAATCCGTCCTCATCAAGGTCGTCCACGTTCGTATCTGCAGACACGATAACAACGACCGTCTTGCGATGCTGGTCAGAATTGCGAGGCCGCGGGGACGATTTGGACGAGGGCTTCTCTCTTCGTGCTTCAGCTTCCTCGGACCATGTCTCATGGTCCGCATAAGCATTCTTATCCTCCTCTCGAATAGCGGCTAGAGCACTACCGACGGCAGCGCCAACGCCAGCCACGCCTGCTGCGACTGTCTTGCCTGCATTGGAGAGGAACTGCTGCGGGCTTGGCGTCCGTCGCAAGGCGCCAGACATCTGCGCACCCCATCCAGCAGCAGCGCCGCTCGCCTCCGGAGGTACGTCCCCGACACCATAGGTCACATCGTCTCTTGTCGCGGACGGCTTCGCGGTAGTTTTTTGAGGGTCCCGAGTGTTTGCGCCGTATGGGGGGTTCTCGCCGTAGTCAGCATTCTCGTAGTCGAGGTCGGCAGGCGCAGCATCGCTCTCCTCCTCTTCGTTGGCGCGCTGGCTCCACGCCCAGGCGGCAACGCCCACAGTGGCGACGGTGATGGTAACGGCGAGAGGAATCCAGTGGCTCCAGACTCCCCTGCGGGACCTCGAGGATTCGTAGGATGACGACATTTAGTCAAGTGGGATCATGGCAATGCGCGCCGGACAGGCTACGGTTTTGCATATAAGATGGACTGTTGACTTTCACAGCCGTAGCGCCGCAACAATGGGGTGGGGTGCAGCGACGTCGTCGACGATGGTCCGAAGTAACAGGCCGGAGAAGCTGTCGTATTATCGCATTGGCAGGTCGGTAGGGGGACCGGATGTGGTTGGGGTGGCTGGTGTCGCGTTGTTGATTTGAGGTCCCGACCCGAGATCCCTGCTGGCCGAGGCTCTCAGGTTGGCATGGTACCTACAGCACCTAACCTTGCAGGCTAGGGACTGCACTGTGGCTAACCCGGCCGAGGACAGCCACTAAAAGCACAACCACAGCCCAGAAGTAAGCCACAGGCCATCCCACTTCCCAGCTGTTATCGATAAGTCTCTGATCCCAAGTCCCACCATTTGCGATGCATGACTCTTACTTACAGACCAGCATCCATTGGTACAAGCTGGCGATAATAGGACGTACTTATAAATCGCCAGCATAGCACTTATCATCAGCTACCTACCTGGTAGACCCGGCCCCCCTTCACCGAAGAGTGAGGACTGAGGGCACACCCGACGCGGGGTGAGCGCCACCGGATCACAACACCGAAGCTGCTCCTCGCACCTCGTCGCATTTCACGAGATGCCTCATGCCGTCTCAATGCCCGCAACGGGCCTCCAGGCTCTCGTTCTTTGTGGCCCCGGGTCTTCTTTCCCAACGTTTACCACGAACCCGGACGAGAACCCCAAGGCTCTGCTGCCTATTGCCAACCGACCGATGGTATGGTATCCTATCGACTTCTGCTACCGGACCGGTATAACAAGTGAGGGCACCTTCTAAATTCGAGTTCTCTACCTTTTTTACGCCGTTTATGTACATGGGAAGCACTTGCTCGTAAACTACTGACCTTGATATTCATGGCACAATATGCTTGTCGCCTATCACTCTCTTCGTTCCTACTAGCGATCCGTGTGCTGATCAGAAACCTAGATATCACTTTGATCTGTCCACCATCAGCTGCTGAAGCCATGACAACAGCGCTGAATACTAATCCCTTCCTAACCAGTCTTCCCCATCCCCGTCCAGATTTAGTAGCACCACAAGGTCTAGATTACAACACAGGCACTGCGGAAATCCTCCGGCTGCCTGAGATAAGAGATATCGTCAAATGCGACCTACTCGTCTTACCTTGCGATCTAGTCTGTGAAATCGGCGGCGATAAATTACTGCAAGCTTGGCTGGTCAAGGCGGCCAGTCTGGCCGACCTGCTGGGCGAAGAAGTCGCGCCTTATCGCAACGGTGGATTGGGGGTCTGGTATGAGACGAAAACAGCAAACCCCATCAAGGATGAAGAAACCGACTTCCTCGCCACTACTCCAATGCCTAAAGACCTCACATCGCCTAAGAATTCTATACTGCAACACTTGTCATACTTGACACTATCCATGCCGACAGATTCGTTTAATGACCTTGTTGAGGAAAAGAGCAATTTTCCCCTTCGACATGGTTTACTTCGGAAGCATCCTAAACTCCGAATGCTAACGACCCATCGAGATGCACACATCTACTTCTTACCGAAGTGGATAATGGATTTTGTCAAGGAGAATGAGAGGCTGGAAACGATTGGAGAAGATGTTGTTGGATGGTGGGCGAAGGCTACATGGCAGACAGGACTACCTGAAAGACTTGGTTTGCTAAAGGTGCTGCAAGGTCGCCTCACAACAGACCCAACTAACTCAACGCGAGAGGAGAGTCCTTCACCGCGTGGCGCGATCTCGAATTCTCAAGGGAGCTATAGCCCCCCCTCGGCAGATCCTGAAGACGCACATAACCCACCCTTAAACAAACCTGCTGAAACCTCAATTCCGCCAGTCTTAGCCTATATCCATCCGTCTGAGCCAGATGCGCCACTCCTACGTCGTGTTGATACAGCCCAACTCCTTCTCGCCGTATCGTTACGGCTGGCCAAATTGGCTCCCATAGAGGAAACGGGGCTAGATGCCGCTTCTCCATTCGCGCATCCCAAAAAAATTGCTTATCCTGACGGCGTCAAACCTCGAACTACGATTACAAGACAAGATTGCTTAATTGCCAATAATGTCATGGTAGATGAGAAAACTTCAATTAAAGAGTGTGTTGTAGGCGCTAACTGTCAAATCAAAGAGGGTGCTAAACTCTTCCAATGTTTACTTATGGATGATGTTGTGGTTGAGAAAGGCTGCAAGTTGACCCGTTGTATCCTTGGCAAGAGGAGTGTCATTGGTGAAGGTTCAGTATTGACCGATTGTGAGGTTCAGGAAAACCTGTTGGTTGAACCCCGAAGTAAGTTGTGATTGTTTCCACCCTTCTAGCTTATTCCAAACGTCTCTCGTCTCCCCTGATATGTGTTATGTACCTAACACTCGAATAGCCGATGACAAGGACAACAAACTGATGAGTTCTTCCGGCCTTGAAGCCAGCGAACAAGACATCCAGGACGTCCTGCAAGAATTCAACGGAGATGCAGGTAATGAAACTGCATCTGAATAGTCGCCTGGGCAGTTGAACACCCGTGCTCTAGTCCTTATGGGTCCACTGTTAGCGGCTCCCCATTTGACCCTTGATCAGACAGACCCTCATCTTATTTCAGGCATTCACAGTGCGGTCCGTACTTGCGATAGAGTACAGTAGGTTTATGGTATACATGTCTGATAGATCGGAGTGCCAGACAGGGGTCTATGCGCTACAGGCTGTTTGTTTGCACTAGCCTGTATGTGTGTACTTGTGCCGCATTTTGTGGACGTTTTTGCTGCACAGAAACCGAGCAACCAACCAAGAGGTTGGATGACTTAGACAAGGGATATTGTCACCTTCTTTCCCGAGCAACTCCGTGTACTACACCACTTTCCAAGCCAGTACATAATACAATGCATAGGACATTCCGTTGTGCTACGCGACTAGGTAAACGATAAGCACACCACCTGCAATTGCACTGGAAACTACGGAGGTACACGCACCGTATACCAAGTGACAATGCGGTTAGAGAAGCGAAAAGCATGGCGGCTGGTGGCGAGAAGCAGATGATCGGCCACAGGCCACATGGCAGCTTATAGTTCGGCACCCCCAAGCCATTTCACCAGCAGCCGGCGGTGATCAGAGTCATCCAACGGCACCAGTATGCTACCAAACCTTATTTCTTCTCCTCTCCAGTTCCCCGGTCGATTGTGACTCGGCAGATATTACCTTGTGCCTCTTGTAGTGATAATTAGGGTATACCTAGATGTATTAAGCAAACTACTGCCAGCATCGATCCGCTGTTATTGGATAATAGAGGTAGGCTACCTAGGTAATATTTTAAATTGATGACCACCACGTGCCATCTCAGCATCTCAAAATGTCACATAACTCCCGGGGAGAACGCATGTTGATAGGCATCGGTGCCCCCGAATCGCCGCCTATTGCCATAGCACACGTTCTCATCCAGCCCCTCGATGCGTAGCCCAGCCAAGTGAGGAGAAAGCGCCTGGAGGCGGCGCTGTGCTACCCCACGAAACGCAAGCTTTTCCAACAGATTCTTTCTTTGCAAGGCTATGCCCCGTTCATAGTTGATGAATAATCCCGGATTAGATCTATCACTTTTTTCGCCTCCACAATGCACATCACATGAGTATACCCTTGTCGGCACTTTTGTCATCCATTCTGCACTTTAGTACAAACGATGCAAGTGTCGTGTGTGCTACCTATCGGATGGGAAACGCCGAGCCCTCGGTGTGTCCCTCCTTGCGATATTCATATCTTTGCCCGCCATTATAGGGCTGATAGATTTAGAACTTTACAATAACACAGATAGCTACAACATTTTAGTACCCGTACAGCTTCCGCATATGATAATTATTATTGTCTTTGTACTGATAGGACCGAGTTAAAAGAAAGTTTGAAAATAATTGTTACCTAAATAATAGGTCACTCTATTATGAACACCATAGAGCGTCTTCTTTTTTACCTAGTTGTTTATTTGTTTCGTGGATAGTTTCAGAGAAAGAGCACAAGACAATCGGTCCCGAAAAACTAACAGTTTACTCACAAATCTCCATTCATGTAACTCTAAACAATTATTATTACAAGTAAGTCAACAAGAGGTCTCTTATGTCATACGTTCATCAGTCTTCATTAACTACGAAAAATATAGGTGTGTGTGTATGTGTGTGTGTGTTGTTAATGATGTCTAATTCCAACGCCGCCTAGTTCCGTAGCGTAGGTGGGATTACACGGGCGGTTAACTAGGGTTTTTCGTTGTGTCTGTTTCGAATCTTACGATTTATTCATTCTGTATAGTCATGACGACGTTGCCGCCACGCCCGAGGCGAGCAGAAAAGAAACTTCCAATCGTTGTCCTCGCCAAGTCCAGCGTACAGAAACAAGTAAGACAATTCGACCATCAACTTAAGTATATTTCGACCAAGTTTCATCTCTATCATAACGTTTTGCCGTCAACAAGAAAGAATGCCTGCTTGTTTCACCTATTAAGTAGAAAATCTCACAGCTCATGCCCAAATCATATACGCCTCCCCATGTCCGTAACTATACTTGTGAAAGAAATAATGCATGTCTTGGTCAGGGGATTGAGCTAACTGGCCAGCTTGTTCGAGTAACAAAATCTACCCATGTCATCTGACTAGTTATCGAACCAATAAACACAAGCCAATTTCAGAATTGCGAGCAAAAACTGCAAGTTTCGTCAGCTTAGCTACTGTCTAATGCTGCATAGATTGTCTTAGGTCGAGGTATGCTCACCAACAGCTGGAAACAATAGACTGTGTGATTCATCATCAGCGACCACGCTCCTCGTGCCGGTTCTCGCAAAGCCCAGCCGCGTAGGTTTCGATGCGCAGGTAGCCACCATTACTGTAATCGACGCCTGGTTTGTTTTGGCCACAGTCTTCCCCCCTACGCATCTCTAGGCATTGAACCACGTTGTAAGACGCGATACACTTGGTAGGATTGGAGCAGTTGTAGTACTCTACACAAATAGTACACATTCTTTTGCTTAATAGATGATAATAATAACAATAATAAAGACGACTAAATTCCGGCCGAGCGAGCAGAAAGTGAGGCTTGATTTACACAAAATATGCGTGTATAATACCCGATGAGAATTAATGATCATCCCGTAGGCTTCTAATTATGTTTTTATACCTATCCCAGTGCCTAGCAAAACTACGTGTCTCCTCATGAGTTCTAAACGGCCTAGAGGGATTTTATTTCCCAATTTACGCGAGGGCGTATTTTGGCTTCTAGTTACTCGCTTGGCCTTGAATCACTACTGCGAGAAAATATGTCGACTAGACACCTGCATCGTAAAACCCAGACCGTAATACATATACACAATGCAACGGCATAATACGTCCCTGTTAATTTTCAGTTTCAGCTGACCACGTGAAGAGGTTCATTCATGCCCTTGAACAAAAGAGATAGCATTCACAAACGGCTTAGCGTCAGCAACCCTACTACATAAATTGTCTATTTAAGATATTATTTAATGTGTTACCAGTATTTATTAGCCACGGAGGAGTGCCTTTAATGTGCAGACATATGCAATATAGAGGCTATGGCATAAGTAGGCGACAGTTATGAACCAATTAGACGTAATGTAGTCTAAAATAAACAGGAAAGACCGCAGCACCATCACCCACCAAGATGCGGCATGATGGTAGCATCTACGCCTGCATATTGTACAACTAGGAAATATACTTCGGCGCCGAGGGTGCCATTGCTGCTGCCAGCAGTAATCGTGATCCGAGACGCACGCTAGAGTCATTTGGCTCTTAGTCGAGGGGTACGAACCTTGACGTGTCAGGATCAAGGATCAGGTCTTTGGACGACGACAGCTGAGCCTCCAGATCAATATGGCTAAAGCTTTTGTGACAATAGATCAACTTATAATTGAAGGTGGGATAGTGATGAGTTCATGTCCCGGCCAGTTTGTATTTGGCGACATCTCCCGGATCAAACAGTCGTTCATTAGAAACCGGATGTAGAGAACCCATTCCTTGAAAAGCTAAATAGCCCCCCCGAGCCCCCGGTTCGCCCTGCCAAGGGCGAAAGCAGAAATCAAGTTGGGAGGGAGAATAACACACTGTCCAATAGTAAGGGGAAATGCTAATTGATCTTCGAGAGATGGTGACACAATTGAAATGGTGCCCGCAAGACAAGGCGGTTGTGGGAGAGCGCCAGTGCCAGCCACACAAGGTGCAAGGCCGGGAAAAGTAATACCTAGTCTAGCGTTGCTATTGGAGGCGGAGCACGGACGAACCACCATCTTCAGGGGTAGAGTATTAGTTCTTTTGAGACACTGATGATTGCCAAGTCATCCTTGCTTGGGGCGAAATCGCTGTCGACTACCTAAATCTACATGGTGGAGGCCCAGGACAGCTATCAAACCAAGCATTGGAATGGGTAAGTAGTATACCATATCATATTTTGGACCTTAATTACTAATTACAGTAGAGGACGTACAAGGATATTGGAGCCCAGCGGTTTGTGTACTACCTGGTCAGTATAAGTGGCGATATGCATGTTCCACCTCAACCTGCCTAGAGCGCAAGCCATGGGTGGTAGATAAGTATCGAGCCTCGATGTGCTATTTACACACAGTTAACATGCATTAGTCCACCTACTTCACGGGCACAGTAGGGCATTCTTTTCCATTAAGATATCCAACTCGGTGAGATAATCTAACAAGATCATTTATTCCGTTAATCAATAGAGTTCGCATGCGCTGCACCAAAGCCCTAATCAGCCTCAGATGTTAAGTTAAGGTAAACTACTCGGCACAGCGAGACACATTACGTGACATTGTTCAGGTCCCAAGGCGCGACAATGCTGATACGGGTGGTAAGAAGGATAAATTACGAAGGACAAGGATATACATCTCACAAACACTCTTGATTATGTGTAAGAGACTTGAGCACCACGGTCGACACGAGGTTAAGCGCCTGTCATCCCGTCAAAATATATGAGGCTCCACTGTAGATCGAATTAACTTGGATAGTACCCTTGCAAGCCACAAACAATCTCAAGTAGTCGTCATACAGCTGAAAGAGGGGTGGCATCGTTACGTCTAGTTTTTCCGTATCAATGTTGAATGGTATCATAGAATTTAAACAAAATTTCCCGAATTCGGAGCCGACCTTGCACTGAACTAGGATGCCGAGGGAAAGTTACGATAAACCCCAGGGGACGTCCCTCTTTAAGATTACCAGGCAAATTTCGACCCGACAAACTTGCCATATCCACTCCGAGGAAAGCAGCAACGTTATGAACAAAAGTTCGCAAATTCCTAAAAGAGAAGTAGCAGGCTCAGATGCATAACATTGTATCATGTCTTGATATTATGTCTTCTATACTCTGTCTTTGCTTGCCTATTAGATGGTGAAACGATGGCGATTTGATAGTAGGAGTACAATAAGTATTAGCATTGGTCGTAGACTATTGTCAAGGGACACTTGGTTGCACTTCGGTGAGTGACAGCGATATAGGTCATCAGAGCATTACTCTGATCGGCTAGGTTTAATCTGAGGAAGATGAACCTGTTGCTTCACCCTATGTCAGTTTATGTGCTACGTATCATCACCAAAAGTCAGTGTGTTCCAACGATGTCTTATAGGTCGGAGCGAATATAACGCGGGGCTATTTATCTGATATCTATAACACTCATTCCTAAACGTCGATTTTGCGTGTAACCCCCGATCTGCCTAGCTGTTTAGTGAGGGCTTACCAGTACGATTGTCTCACGACTCGGGATAAGTACACACCATAGGAATCATTTTTGTTGGTGCAGGATCGGTTTCTTGTATCAAGATTAATATCCATAATGCCGGTAGAATGAAGTTTGCCTCGTGACTCCAGTCATGTCTGCACGGCTGAATGTTGTGTACCATTATGCTGGCTTCTAATTTATTGCTCGGGCGGCTAGGCCGAAGGTACTGGGTCGAGATTCTGTTGGCTCTACGGATCCAGGGCATCGGTAACACGTTAATTGTTGACTCACTTATGTGGGAGGGATCTACGATAGACTAGGCTAAGTGAGCCAAGCCCAAGACATGATTTGCAATGTAAGCAATGGGACATCTTCAATGTCGGGGTAGTGGCTTGAAGCCTTCCCATAGTGGTCTGCTCTTAGGAAGATCGCGCGCCCCTGGAGCTCCACGCGCCTTGAAGTACATTCCTCGACTCGAATCAAAACCCTGCCGGGCCGAAGATTCGGTATATTGGTCTGAGTGTCCCACGTTAGTAACCCAACTGTCTAGCTACAGGGATATTGTATTCTCAACTTATTCGCGATCTATCTTTAACAGTATATTAAACCAACCGCTCTTCCCGTCGGTCATTCCAGTCACCTCCCTCAACTCTCCATTAATACCTACCAAGTTCTGTGACGGTATTGATAATTCTACCAATAATACTATATTCAAAATGGAATTCCGCAACGACTTCAAACAAGATTTTGACGAGGATTTCTCCGAATCCTTCTCGGTTGGGACTCAAAATGTTCCTTCTCTATCAGACTCAATAGGGCCAAACGAACCGCCGTATACA
This sequence comes from Xylaria telfairii, assembly GCA_022495065.1. Taxonomy (NCBI): domain Eukaryota; kingdom Fungi; phylum Ascomycota; class Sordariomycetes; order Xylariales; family Xylariaceae; genus Xylaria; species Xylaria telfairii. Next base: position 84,884 of record MU383982.1, on the reverse strand, counting down.
CCCATATCCGGTCCTTCCACGCCGGCCTACTTCATACCTCTTGAAGCTCATAATACCGAATGTGGCACACCGAGTGCATGCTTCGGTTTAACACCGCCAGGATCCTCCTTTGGCGGGTACTTCCCCGAACCAAAGCAGGACCCCGCTCACTACACGGGCTTCGACCAATTTTTAGAGTCGCCAAGTCGAAGGGACAACGACCCTGCCGATGCCATTCCCCAGCAACTTATGGACTCATACCCCCCCTTGGAGACTATGCCTCCTGTGGGACTACCTCCCATGGGACTACCTCCTATGGTATGGAATTTTGATAATCCAACCTACGAAGCACCGGCATGGGGTTGGCCTCTGGATGGGCCTATACACCTCTTCACGGGGCCAGATTTACCCCGAAAGGAACAGCCATTGCAAGATGGCTACATCTCACCCATCCCGCCAGTGCCAACCCCCTCAGCCCACCAGACGATGCACCTACGCGTAGACGAAGTGCGGCAGAAAACCACGGCATTGCATAAGGCACAGCAGCGCCGCATCGCCAAACGACGGAAGATTGCGCGTGTGAGTCCGGACGAGGATGTTTGGATAGGACGCAGGGAAGAAGCCGGCAAGCACAAATGCGACCATCCAGATTGCGTAGGGAAATCGGGTTTTAAACGGAGTGAACATCTAAAGAGGCACAAAGAGACGTAAGTATCCCTATTCAACATAAACAAGTTCACTTCAGCTGACTATATCTAGTGTGCATTATATCGTCAAGCTCTTTGTATGCCCGTTCTGCACCAATCATCGCGTTCGGATGAACCGCCCTGATAACTTTCGGAGTCATATCTTGTTGCATATGAGAAAGGACGGAAATGGCCGGGTCCCACATCATCCAGGGGCTGAAGACTACTACAATCGGCTGATGGCCGCGGTCAAGCCCCGCAATCGTCGCAATCGCAATCACAAAGTTCGGAGGGTTCCCCAAAACCGCGTACCCGCTGCCATCGAAGTATTTTAGCGTAGTCACATCTATGTCTACTTTTTCTTCTACTTAAAATACGAGGCATCTTGGGCTAATATGGCCGGCACTTTATTGGGGATTCATATTTCATTTCAAGGCATCAGGGTTTTATGTATCAGCTTCTCATTAGGGATACCGTTAGATGCAGGCTGGTTAGATGTATCACAAGCGGTTTGGAGCAGCTGGCATGCTGGGCGTTTCCGATCTAAAATATGGGTATTTCGATTTTCGAGGCGCTTGGGATTGATTTATGCTCAAGGGACAGGCTTTGCCTGGTAAAATCCGTGTTTGCAATGGAGTACAGGTGGGAAAGAGCCGTCGAGTTTCAGGCGGCATAAAAGGTTGTTTTCTCCTCAGATACCCATTTAGGCCAAATTTGGATGAATGTTTTTCTCCATTCAATGTTCCATATCTATCATGAACTTCAAGGGGTTGTCCAGCTCGACTTGCTCAATAAAATAATACAACCCGCATAATCTAGATAGAGCTCTAGTAGATGTCTTATATTTTCATTATAGTGTTGAAGCAGTTGCTTTGAGTAGTCTGGCCGAGACAAATTGCACTGGCTAACCTGAATAGCCGACAAACCCGGGCTAGCTTATTCGAGTGAACTACTCGACAGACCTTTAGAAAAATCCAGTGGGGGGTTCAATGAATGTACATTTTACAATCAATATTTTTAGTATCTAGACTACCCTATAGTCTGTTCGCTTCGGTACCTCTATCTAGGATTATGTAGGAGAGTGAGACCATGCTTGCCGTGCCGGCAGTTTTGAGGAGAACCAACCAGACAGTCATGTCTGTTAGTAAAATTAGCACCTTACGCTTGAACGACGTGACCATTGTATTCTGGAAAAGCCCGGCCTCGTAGACGTAACACAATCGGGGCAGGACAAACAAATGGTCAGGACATGAATTGGGGAAAATAAGCAGGGTTGTCAAAAAGTTAGCATATCACCCCCGCCCCTAACCACCACGCAGTAGGTCTACGGCAGTGGAACTGTGATATGGAGTGTGCCAACCAACGAACTGATTTGACAAAACACCACCAGTCATCTGACTGCAGAAGTGTTGTCCCATCCCCTGTACCGCGACTGGGAACGTTACGCACGCAAAATTCTCCACGGACATTGGTCACAATTTTCTGCCGCGTATCATCCTCTGCATAGTCTCACAAGTACCTGTGGAAGTATGGTAGCAGCCCAGGGTCCTTCCCATGAGCAGATATAGTTAGTATTAGCCTCTAGATAGAACGATGCAAACGGGGCGCCGACAAAGGAGAATACAGTATGAGAGTCTGGTCCCATAGCTTACCCGACGAACTGTAGATCCCTAGGAGATATGTATCCACAAGCCTCGCTCAGGCTTGCAAGGTAGCCGCTGCGGCCATGGTGTTACATATCGTCGATTCAAACTTTTACTCGTGTTTGGGAATGAACAATTGGACGTGATTCCACATAATTTGGGGGTGAAGGGGCGGTGAAGAAGGGGGTTGGGGACCCGAGTATTCGGAGTAGCCACGTGAACAAACTATCTTGCTCAAAGACGACTTGGGCAATTTATTGCGTGCCAATACAGTCACAGGCGCCACGAAGGTTCGGTCGAGGCTTGTGAGCTTGAATATAAGTGGCCCCAAGTATATTGAAGCAAACATCCAAGGTCTATTGACGGTCGTTATCTTTTTACTTACAGGGGCCCCTTGGAATGAGAAATGCGGCTGATCCACATGTGCAAGCTGGCAAACATGCAATGGTGAAACTCTCGTATTAGCCTGTTGTTTATAACGCGTCGAGCACTGTCAGAACTTCCTGTACACTTAGTGACGTTCCAGCAGGCAGTGCCGTCCTAGGCTCCCAGCCATTTCCTTCATTTTTTGTACACAATAAAGACGGAAACTGACTGGAGTCCAACGTTGATACTTTCCACTGCCTGAACAGGTACAAAAATCTTCGAAAGGTGCGCTACGACCAGATTTGTTTCGGCTCTTTTTACGTGTCTCTCTAATGTATGGTATGGATCTATAGTATGGTATGGCCCAAAGTTAAAGCCGGTAACCATTGTTTTCTATGCATATTTTTATGTCTTGCGATATATTGTCGAATGTAGCCAGTAGCGTCCAGTGCGGTCATACAGGCCTGTGAGAAGGAAGAAAATCCGTAGCGGGCCTCTTCTCTTACAACGAAAAGACCTTCCTGTAAAAGCTAGATCTCCGGACAAAAGAATTTACTAAAAGATAGTCATACCTTCCCAAGTTACATCGTATTTCACTTTTGCCTTGTGACTGGGCTTTTGCATGAGGGGACAGCGATTGTTAGAGGTAGAGAGATGGTGTACTGTCTTTGCATAAATTCAGCCTATCATAGACAGTACCTCGTGCATGCCATGCTGACAGGCTTTAAGGAGGCAGTGATGGACTCAACTGTGCTCTTTTGTTTCACCAAGAACCTTGTTTGTACTCTTCTATGACGCTAGATGTCAATATACTTCTGATGCGGTTATCAGCGTGAAGAAGGCGTTCATAGCTGCAAGCTAGTATAAACTATGATTTAAGCTGAAAAAAAGTGATATGATGTAGGTACTAGCCCCCTGAGTGTACTGCTCCTAAGTGTTTTCCAAGCCAACATTATCAGACATCGGTCTTCGACTTAAAGGAGTAGGAATTGGGAGAAATTTTCCACTTTCGGGAGACGAAGTTGAAGCCAAACCCATAATTACTGACCATATATTTCAATTCTAGTTAACAGTTCAACCATGGACCGGAAAACGCGAAATTGTATTACAACTATTCTAGACTTCACTCTATTTATCTATATGCGCTATAAATTAACTCTTAGTATCAGAACCTTTGCAAAATACCTTAGCAATGACAGAGCACAGCATAATTACCTTGTGACGAGACAAACGTTAGAAGTACCGGGTAGGCTTAAGTTTCAGCAGCCACTGTGTATAGCATTCATTTTCGGTCCCAATGTGTTTAGTCAGTTGAATTCCAAAAGAATCTTGAGTTTTTTCGACCATGAATGAATCTAGCCTAGGTCTTAAAATTTGTATCATTTGCACATTACCTTCTATTTTTAATCTCGGGACACCGTGTTGTTAAACATCAATTGTTTAAGAGTGAAAGATTCTCTGGTACTGCACAAATAAAATAATAAGCTCACATTATCTTGGTGCTTCAGTATACTTATTTGCCAGCGTCAAGGATAAGTTTTCTCATACTAATATCCATGATTCTTGTATGTTAGGCCGAGAGGCACTCATCAATAGTTGCATAATTTATTCAGCCTTGTTTTAATTATCTCACCGACATAAGAGGTCCACACTGATTTGATCTGGCAGGAGGCAAATGACCCAAGATCACTCACTATATTTGGAACTGCACCATCATATCGCCAATGGAAATACGATGTTTTCCTACCCTCGAGCGACTGTCCATTCATTCCCGTAAACAGACCGTAGCACGTCCATAACCACACATTCGCATGCGCAGCATCATTAGAAAGAGACAATGCAAGATGTATTCCGTACTCAATTCCACCTACTCCCCGGTCGCATCCTTTCAATCAACCCGTCTTCCTATGAGCTTGTCCTTGGGGAAATACTAATAATGAATGAAGGAATGAATGTTGATGCAAAGAAAGAAAAACACCAAATCGGGGGCTGATGCACACTTCTGCTGCTGTAGGAGGGGGACGGTGAAAGAAAGCTAATTCACAGTTTCGAGGTCTGTCGGTGGGTCGTGGATGACGATGTTTGCACGTCTATTGCTGTATTTGTAGAGAGGTCCAGCCTTAGTCATCACCAAGTATAGTACTGCACAGTAGCGTGCTGTGGCGGTGCTCTGAAGACCTGAAGACCGACCGAGGCGGCATGACATCAGTTTTCATCCCGCAACAAACTCTTCGGCCCAAGCTCCTGCTCACTGTCGATACATGATACATTGACGGGCCTCGACAAATCGCGATCCCGGCGTCGGTGCGACATGTTCTAGAGGCTCGACGTTCTCGACAGCACAGCAGTCATGGACTCGTTCCCCCCGTCGTACAGCGAAGCCACGACTCAGTTGGATTGGCTGTCGCTCGTTGCGCCTCACATCCCCGCATCGGGCTGGACATCCTGCTGCCTCGTTGACCGACGGTTCTACGACCGCTTCGCTCCTCGCCTGTGGCGAGATCCGCTAGTGACGGCCCGGCAGCTTGGCCTACATCCAAATGACGGTGGGTTTATCTACGCATGCCGCACATCCCCCGTCCCAGAGCCCTTGGACAGTTGTGCTCTTTATCTGAGCACGCCATCGCCGAGCCGAGGTACCGCTGCTGATTGTCGCCAGATCTTGCGTGGTACAAGCGCTTCATAAACAAATATGCAGCGGCGGCGCGGCCTCAGACACGCTGCATGGTCAAGTCCTTGGACTTCCGAGCCTTCGCCCAACGCGCGTCGGGGCTCTATTCAACAGAGGCTAGCGAGCGAGCCATCTCCGAAAGCTTCAAGGCGCTACCCCAGCTCTTCCCGAAACTGGTATGTCTCCTAGTAGACGGGCACCCGGAGCTCGACCCTGGATCTCTGGCTACGGCTGGAGCCATTACTACCGACTCTCTCGAGCTGTTGCACCTTGCTCGTTGCCGCCAGGAGCTCACCATAAAGCTATTCTGCCCTCCACTGTTTCGCCATTTAGTTTATCTCGACATTTCATATATCCCCGGGTCGCTTAGGAGCGCTATTCAGCACTCCCTCAACCCTTTTTATCTTCCCGAGCTTCGCATATTGAAGGCTCAGGGGCGCGAAGTAGACGATGCCACAGCCCAACTGCTATTCCAATCGTTCCAACTTCAACTTTGGAGCATTGACCTGAGCGACAATAAGCTTACTGATGGTTCTGTTGACACATTGCTGGCTCATTGTTTCTCTTCGTTGTCATTTCATAATGATGCTCATTTTGAGGGTGAGGGAAAAGTGGTCGTGCCCAAGGATTTGGGAAGTCACCAATACGGGCCTTTCGAGTTCATCCAAGAATCATCATACAGCGCTTCATTCACACATCCCGAACGATATCTTGCCGATCCGCCGATCTACGCTCATAGAGCTGATCAAGATGAGCCACAGGAATGGCAGACTGTCCGTTCCGATGGCACCAATCTACTAAGACTTGACGATGCTAGCTCGGTAAAGGACATGCTGTTGGAAAATGCGTTATTTCAAACTCGCATAACACCAAGACAACTGATACGCAACCTGCATCCTTCTCGGGGAGGCATCACACACCTATATCTGAACCGAAATAAATTCACCGCAAACGGTATAGGAAGGTTGCTTCGGGTTTCGTCAGGAAGGTTAGAGCACTTCGAATGTGACTCTTGTCTATACACATCCCCAGTAACATCCTCCGACGAAGGTAGGCAACTGTTACAGGTTGCAGGCATTTTTGGATTGTCCCATATATTTCGTCCTGTGTTTTCCTCGAACCTACGATCCTTGCGTTTACACCACTCACTTGTAACGCAAGTACCACATATCATTGCAAATGAACTTTCATTATCAACAGCTCAGAGATTGTCAGAAACAATATTTTTCAAGAGGGTTAGCCGAGTCTATCCTCAACGTTTTGTGCCGGATATGAATCCACGCATCGCCTCCCTCACACTAACTAACCTTCCAGCACGTTCCGTTGGCCGTGTTATAGAGCAACTAACTTCATTCCTGGATCTTGCCTCTGCGCAACAGAAAGCTATAAGGCAAGCCAGATTAAGCATGAATAATCGTCATACAACGATGCTCAGTGGTCTCCACCATCTCCGACTCGAACTAGACTCGGACTTCTCTGATGATGCATTGGAGTCCTCCACAAGCCATAATATCGACTATAACAAGCTTTTGGACCCAGGAAATGATAATTTTGACCACAGCACGTTTAGTTTATTCGAAGACACCAAGCGGACTCTGTCAAACAAGCCCAGCGCGGAGCGAGAGTCTCCCAGAGATGAGCTGCGCCACGAGAGCACTGAAGAGTATTCCCAGTGGCAATCCGGTCGATTGAAATCATCGCCGTATTCAGATACGAAGTCTCATTATATAAATTACTACGAAGAGGCTTCGAACTCTTGGACGGGCAATGTGTTTTCGGTCCCTGTGTGGATCGGACCTGGTACGATCGGGCACCATCCCGCTGTCAACGAGTACATGTGGAACATTCAAGACGCAAGACTGAGGATTAACGTTGGACCGGCGACACCGGATCATGTGGCGGCCGGAGTGCCGGCGCTGACATACATATTCTATGCTGCCTGGGATGCTATGATATTCCCCAAGAACCTCGCCGCAGCGGTGAATAGCTCGGGCTCGGATCCGCTCCGGGACGTGGCAGCAGCAATCAAAGATTACCGTGTCCGGACAAAGGGGACACCTCATCACTGGGATGGCAAGATTGAGCTAGTGCGGACTAGTGGGTCATCGCGATATCACGCTTCAAAATACTGGCGCTGAATGAATGGATGTAGATGTGTCTTCGTTCAAGGATGAAGCTAAGATGATATCGTTTCCAATATCTACAACAGATGACTATCTTAATCGATTTTGCGCCGTTCGGAATGAGTAAACTTCTCCAACTTCCTGACCCATCCATCACTAGCTCACGGAGATTGAATATGCCGTCGTAGTCAAAACTGCGTTGGAACCGACGAAAGGTTCGGTCCCGGCACCTATGCTGGTGACGAATTGGCTGGTAGACATACCCTGGTTGGAGGTAAGGTAGCTGAGGAAGGCTTTGAGGTCACCGCTGAAGCTGGTCACCTGGGACGAGGCGACGAAACTAAACACGTGCATGTTGCCGTTATAACCGTCGTATAACTTCCACGACACGCCGGCGATGCTTGGAGTTGCGACGGGGCTGCCGGAAGACGAGATGGGACCCGCACCGCCGAGCGCAGCTAGCCAGACCATTACTTCATATTCCGATGATCCGCTTGCGGAGGAAGATGTAAATAAATCATAAGCCACATTCGCCACCATGTTGCTCCCGGTGTAGCTATTTGACGAGAAATTGGGTTAGTAGAACTCCCAAATTGACCCACGAGACACGCAAGTTCAGAGGTAGGCAGACGACAATCTATAACTTACGAGTACTTCCATGTTGTCGGGATAGTCGAGATGGCAGATATCTTCTTCGCGGACGTCTGCACGACGGCATTCGCATACGACTTGACGTTGTAATTACCGCCAGACCACGACCACGAGGTTGACCAGGCGACGCTATTGCCTGATAGCCCGTTTACGGTCGTGCATTGGCTCCCCGATCCGGAAGATTGCCCCCAGAGGTTGTTATACACGATGTATGAGCCCGTCTGAACCGAGTCCCATTGCCCACAAAACGTCGTCGCTCTCTTGTCGACGGTGGGGGTTGGCGTGGCGAGGGCCAGGCCAGCCAAAGCTGTTGAGACTAGGACGAGTAACCTCATGGTGATGGTGGAATTCTGCTTCTGCTTCTGCTTCTACCTCTGCTTCTGCTTCTACCTCTGCTTCTGCTTCTACCTCTGCTTCTGCTTCTACCTCTGCTTCTGCTGGGATAAACGTACGTATCTGAACTTCGTCCGATAGATACCTAGGTAGACAAGTTTTGCAGGGGAATATAATGGTAGGCGCGCAGGGAACGTACGGGCCTCTTTAACTGGGCGCGCGCCATCGCCATGTCCGGACCAGGGTTTCCTCCGGGTGGAATTTCTCCTTGGTTTCGTTCTTAATTGGGCTTCACGATTCAAGTATCCGTGGAGATGGTGCAAACGGAATGGCTCGACACTTGTCATCAAAGCGTTGGCAATGGCATATCCGGTATGGCGTCCGCGGTGCTCTATGCCCGTTTACGGCTCGGAACGTCGTCTAACGCCCGCGCTCTACATAGACTGCCGCAGCCTCCCTGACTACCTATAGTAAGTATACTTAGGCAAGCATTTTGTTTTGTGGCGGAGAATTCTCGCCGCCCGGATCGCTCGTCTTTGCGGGGGAGGAGGGATGCGGTGACGGATTCGGATCCGTAATCCGTTACTTATTGGAGATTGGTGGATTAATGCTGGGGAGTTTTAGCCCCGAGGTTTTTACAATGCCACAACACACATCCCTAACACTCTATTAATCCGACAGCTCCATCAATCGGAATAATAGTTTGGTGTACTACGTAAGGCTGTCCGGGGCTCTTCCATGTTTCCATGACTATTTTCTCCTTGCAAGAGTAGGGTCAACAACGGCAATTAAGTATTAGGTTGCAAGGTGGGCTCTTCTCTTACAGTACAACAACAAAGACCATAATAAGTAAATCAGTATAGGTATACTATCATTGACCTACCTATTGACAGGGCACAGCAGGTACCTAGATAGTATACATGTGTACCGCACGTACTTGACCTGGGCTTGCTTGCTAGTAGTAACTTGGTCAACAGCGCTCATAGATCATAGGTATGAATACCTATACTCTTGTTGCAATGCACATTAATGATCCTTCGCTAGAGGTTGATTGGAAGTGCCACACCGTTATATCGAGTATACCGTATACTGTACGAAGTATACTACAAGCTAACGGTGCTTTGCACCCTCATCTCTCTGTATAGTAAAGTAAAGGCATATCCGTCACGTACGCCACATCGGCTCTAATTAACTGCGCGCGTCCAAGAATAATAATAATTTATATATTTGAGTAGATATTCCTTTGCGTGATTGAACGATATACATGCATTTAAAATCCAGCCGGAGAGTCTCCGTATTAAAAAAGTCGGGGACACTGCGGGGCGAAAGTGTAAGGTTTGATTGGTTGGTTGAAAATAGGAGTCGCACTAGACTAAGGTAGGTACCTAGGTACACTACTAGTCTAATGAGCACCACGAAGCCTCGGCTGTTTGGAGAAGCTGCTCCTCCTCTACCAGCAATGCCAAACCGAATTGGCCTGATCGGTTTGGAAAATGAGACTTCACGGCCGACGAGAAAGCAACCTCACGAAGCGAGCTCCGGATTAGATCTTACGCATCAGGTGTTTCTAGTAGAGCAACCCCCTATTTGAGGTCGAGATGTCGGACACAGCAAAACAAAGAATCGCCGCGCTTGGCAGCCAGCTCTCTCCGCAGGGCAATAACTCGGGCGGCTTTGGGGGGATGCCTGCGATCAAGAGAGTTGCTGGCACGTCCAACGGGCCTCGTGTGCAGGGAAAGGTCGTCATAATCACAGGTAGGTATTACGGCTCATCAGGCTCTGTCGGGGAGACTCCGCCGTACCTTGCTGCATTACGTGCAGTCGGCTAACAGGGCCCTGTGACTAGGCGCCAACTCGATTATGGGGATAGGTCGGGCGGCTGCGCATCTGTTCGCTGAGGGCGGCGCGAGGGCCGTCTATATCTGCGACTACGACAGCAAGAACCTCGAGATGCATAAGCGCGAGATCACCTCATTATACCCTACCGTTGACGTACACATCCGACCATTCGACGCAGCCGACGAGAAGGCGGTCAAGGCCGTGGTCGATCATGCCATGGAAAAGTATAGAAGGCTGGATGTGTTTTTTGCCAACGCTGGTATCATCGGGCCCATGGCCGCGTTTACGGACATCAGCAAGGAGGACTTCATGAAAGTACTAGATACCAACACCGCCAGGTCTGTGCTCCCAGCATCCGCCACCGCCAACCCTTCGTTAATATTCTTGGTAGTGTATTCCTAGCTGCTAAATATGCAGCGCCCGCCATGATGAAGACCTCGCCGGAGAAAATGGCAGCTTCTGGAAGTATCATCGGCACAGCGTCTGTGGCCGGGCTAAGGTCAAACGCTGGTACGACCCCCTACGCTGCCTCCAAGGCCGCTGTGGTGTCGCTTGCGCAGTCGATATCGTACCAACTTTCGGGCACAGGCATCCGCATCAACACCATCTGCCCTGGCCTGATCGAGACAGGCATGACAGCACCGACGTTTGAGTCTGCGCGGGCTCGAGGCACTGAGAAGAAGCTCGGGCAGTTGAACCCGTTAAAACGAGCTGGAGCAGCCGATGAGGTGGCACGAGTAGTCCTATTTCTCGGTAGCGATGAAGCCAGCTATGTTAATGGTCAAGCTTGGGCTATCGATGGTGGTTTGAGTGCAGGACACCCCTATGTTCTCGGCAAGATGGCCTAGTTAGAACACCTTGGCAATACCTACTAGACGCGTCTTATCTACAAAAACGGCCCATACGGACTGTCACCTGCCGGAAATGACCAAGTACCTATGGCACCTACTGTACATGTTTTCACTGCTGCAAACGCCGTGACTGGATGATGACATATCCTCGATCTCTGAGTGGCTTACCTTGTTCCGGAACCGTGGGGCTCGATCAGATGCCAGGGCTACTGGCTCAAACATCCTCGTGGAGAGGCTCTATTCGCCGAACGTGCAGCCAAGCCACCATGCTCGAATCATTAGGATTTGCGATGAAGATTCATCGTTAATTCAAGCTCAGGACTAGACCAGTGGTTTTGTCAATATGTGCTGTCGTGGTGAAACCTCGATATTAGGCTTCATCTCGCCCATGGCGTAAAGAACGATTTTATGGACGCAATAATACCAAACCGTGAACAGCTCAAGTACGCCTATAGTCAACAAGCGTTTAATTTGCTCCTCGCCAATTAGGGGCTTGGCAAGCCTGAAATATAAATCCGCCAGAGAGCCGCGTAAGCTCGCGGGTCTCACCCACATTCCGATGTCGAATACTACCTTTGGGGTCGTTTCCATAGCACTCCAATCCGAGACCTGGACTTGGCACGGCATTGATGTCTAATACATGTTGTTGATTGGCTGGCTATCATCGATACTCCTGGCCTTCCTTTTGGACCGATCGACGTAGATCCTCCCGGCTCTGGTAATCTCTAGGAGCAGACCCCTGGTCAACGCTCCACCTTCCTCAACGACACCGAGAGAACTCAATGCGAGATACATCATGAATTGGGCGGAAATCCCTAAGGAGCCTTAGTATTAACGGGGTTGGAGCAAATACCAGCAGCTCAAGTGCGTGGCACACCGAGTTCAGGAATGTATCAAGAGGAAGGTCCTGTTCCGCTTCGGAGCAGAAGAGTTTGGAATATAAAATGAGAAGCACGTCGCCTCAAGTCCATGGAAACCGGCTCGACCGACATAGCTTCTAGGCCTTTCATTCATTGAGGTGCCGGCTACTCGCTTGGATAATCAAGTCAATATGGTCAATGTACGCAACTTAGCTGCCTCTGTGGCGTTTACGTCCCTCCTCGGGGCTGCTGTAGCCCATCCCGGCGATCTGGCAGAGGAGGTTCGTCGTGAGCTTCAAGCCCACGCGGCTGCTCGTCCCGTTGCTCGTCGTGCCATCAACACCTGCGCATCTGCTCCTAATACGGCGGCTCTGAAAGCTCGTTCTGTCGCTCGCCGTGCAGCCACCGCCGAGGCCCTTCGCCAGAAGCGTGGTATTGCTCACAGTGAGTAGACCTTGCTTCCTCTAACAACGAACATTAACTAACGCGATATCAGGGTCTCTGAAGTCTAAACGTGACCAAACGGGATTCAACAAGTGGTCTGCTGTCGACCACGACTCCTCGTCCCTTGGTTACGATCTTGACACGCCATTGGACACGATCTTTGACTCAAACTCCACCTGTGCTCTCGTTCCTGAGGTCACCATCGGCCCTTACTGGGTTGCTGGCGAGCTGATCAGGGTAAGTTCTTGCCCTTATGCTTCGCCGCACAAACTCAAATTAGTGCTCAGCGTCGCTGGAAAAGAAACGGAACGGTTCGACTAATATATGATATCACAGACCGATATCACTGATGGGCAGAGTGGTGTACCCTTGCACCTTGACCTCCAGTTCATTGACATCAACAGCTGCGCGCCCATTCCCGAAAACGTCCTCATCGACATTGTAAGTCTACTCCAGAATCGATTTCAGGCTGCAAGGGCTTCACAGCAGACGTAGCTCACGCTAGGCTCTCGAATCTGAGCTCTTGGTATTCTGAAACCGCGATTATTTACTAACACAATTTGCTGCAGTGGGCCTGCAACGCGACGGGCGTATACTCCGGCGTCTCTGCCACCGGCCAAGGCGGCCTCAACACTACCCATGGTCGTGGTATCCAGGTGTGTATAAAAACCTCCCGTGCCCGATACTTTTAGTCTCTTTGTGTCGTATCATCGAGCAAGTTCCATGATGCGGAGCTTAGACATCCCGACTAACATGATTTTATGCACGCAGAGCACAGACGCAGATGGCGTCGTCCAATTCGACACCGTATTCCCTGGTCATTACACTGGACGTACCCCCCACATCCACCTGATGTCGACAGCAGGTGCCACTCTGCTCGAAAACAACACGTACGTGTCTGACAGCGGAACGCCATCCCACATCGGCCAGCTCTTCTTCGACCAAAGCCTTATCACCGAAGTCGAGGAACTCGAACCCTACGCGTCCAACCAACAGAGTCTGACGCTCAACTCGCAAGACGGCATCGGCATCAGCGAGGCCACCGTCGACTACGACCCGTTCGTCGACTACGTCCGCCTAGGTGACTCTCTAAATGACGGTCTCCTGGCGTTCCTCACGGTCTTCGTGGACACCACCGCCGACCAGTCCGCCAACCGTCAAGCCGCTGCCCACTACTATGAGGGCGGTGGTGTCTCCACTGGTAACGGTGGTGGTCCTGGCGGTCCTGGTGGCCCGGGCGGTCCTGGCGGCAATGGTAGCTTCCCTGGTGGCCCTGGTGGTCCTCCGTCCTAGATAATGGGACGCATGGATAAGGACACAAGCGTGGAGAAGACGGTGGGTTCTAAAAGCTACCGGGATGATATCTGTCGCTACCATGAAGGACAGATGAAAAAATGCAGTAGCTAGATGGGATAGCCTGGTCAATTTAGATTTCCATATCCGGACCGTATATAGAAATTCATATCTTGTTGCTACCGCTTCGCTTGCCTTCCCAGCCTTCGTCTCTGGATGTGGCGACATTTTCCTTGTCCATGGTATTCCAGGCAGGTAAGTTCGATTTCGAGACTGCTGTATAACTTGATCGGATTATCTTGGGAATCAATAGCATAGTTAAAGTTATATCATCAAAGTTAACAGAGTAACTTTAAAGTCTAACGTATAGAGAGTATTAAAGCCTTAGAAACTAAGAAGTGATACATAAGTGCTGCAAGTATATATCTAGTTTTCCCTATTGCTAGAGCGTTATCTCTATAACTAGTTTAGATGATAGCATTTCAAGCTTCTCAGGAGTTGAATTTCCAGGCGCTCTGGTCTACTACTCCTACGCCCACGTGTGCGCACCAGTCAGTACAGCGGCTTCATTAGAGAACACTTTCATAATGATGAAGGGTGAAATATGCGTATTTTATCTGGAAATTCACTGGACGAGATGCAGTGCATGACTAAGAGCTGATAGAAATCCAGTATTGTAGTACCCTCTCGGCTTTTGTGCTTCTTGTGCTCTCCACAGCCCTTCCATCTCCCGCATGGATTCACATCTCCATCCAAGACGCATAATACGGTTATCAAGTTGTCCTGGACGTTATGTTGTAAAATGCCTGTGAGAAATTTAGACGCTTATGGATGTATACTGTAGTACTCCTAGCCACCTACTCGTGGGAACTCCAATAAATATCGAGTACTGTACTTATATAGCACACCTGGCACGGGCGGTTAGGACAAATGTAACATAGCTAGCTTTAGCGGTGAAAGACGATAATCATTTGCAATTACGACGACGGTAGATTGTTCGGTGTAGTAATTGTATCGAAAGTATACTCGACGCCGCACTCGACCAACTCCCGGCTGCCTTGGTGATGATCATCTCATTTAGCAAAAGAGCTCAGTGGCTACTAGGGAATGTTTTAACCACATGTCGTAGGATACCTGCATTCAGGACCGACGGTACAAGGTAGCATGAGGTGCATGAAACGTCCATTGCACCAACAGCAGGTAGTCATTTCAGTTTGATGATGTTGGTAAATATGAGAAAATTGCGTGGCTGAGATACAATCAGATCTGACATACTTAACTTTAGCGAGATGCCCAGATCTATAAACCGAGGGACGAATCGGAGATTGCTGGCCCGACAGGTGGTCGTTTAGAGAGCTCTGACTGGCGAGATGGCTGCTTCGGCCAGCTGACCCCTAAACTTCGGTTGCAAGGCGTCAGGGCTGGTGCACAACCTTTCCGCTCAATGGGGGGGTTTTTTTTTGGTGCATGGCGTCACACCCGGAGTTATCGGTGCTTCACTAAGGCACTATGTTTGTGCAACGGGTATCTGTACACTAGATTGAGCCCAGGTACCCGAGAAATTACCTGCAATTGCCTACTGAAGTGGGTTGCGCGACTCAGGCCTGTTCCCGCTATCCCGGAAAGGCCAATCAAGCGAGAGAGAAAAATTGTTAATTGCATATATATTTTTGCTTGGCAGAAGACTTGAGCCGAAAACCAGGCTTTCTTGCCCCATTCTTTTTCCAGTCCCGAGAAAAAGCCTCAGCAACCTGCTCTATCTATCTTTTCCTTCCTGCCATCCATCCTCCGCCACCAACCCTGCAATAAGAAGACGGCATCGTCTCCCGGGCCTTCTCTCTCTACAACTTGCGAACGACCTGTTGTCACCCCTCTCCGCTCAGTATATTTAATCTCTGTCGTTTTCGTTTCATCCTCTTTCGCAATGGCCTCCGAAGCTGCCAACAAGGTCGATGCGGCTGCCCGCGCCGCCGCCGCCAGCGCCCCTGCCCAGCTCAGCGGTGCTGCTCTCTACTCTAGATTCGCCCTTGCTGGTGCTATCTGCTGCTCCGTCACCCACGGTTCCCTGACCCCCGTCGATGTGTACGTTTGACCCTGAGTACGAGTCTGAGACGGTCTGCGGAGAAGTTGCCGAGCTTCAGCACAGATCCATTAGACCACCAATTGCTTCGTTCTACAATCGCATACGATGTGCGCCGAGACTCGTTGCTAACGCGCCCTTCCGACAGCGTCAAGACAAGAATCCAGCTCGACCCCGCCACCTACAACCGTGGTCTCATCGGCGGCTTCCGCCAAGTCATTGCCAAGGAGGGTGCTGGTGCTCTGCTGACCGGTGTTGGCCCTACATTTGCCGGCTACTTCCTCCAGGGCGCTTTCAAGTTCGGTGGTTATGAATTCTTCAAGCAGCAATCCATCAACTACTTCGGCGTCGAGAATGCCAGCAACTACCGAACCGGCGTCTACTTGGCCTCATCCGCTGCCGCCGAGTTCTTCGCTGATATTGCTCTCTGCCCTCTCGAGGCTACCCGTATTCGTCTCGTCTCCGAGCCCACTTACGCCAACGGTCTGATCGGTGGCTTCAGCAAGATGCTGAAGCAGGAGGGTGTTGGTGCCTTCTATGCCGGTTTTGGCCCCATTCTGTTTAAGCAGTAGGTCTAGTTCGCCGAACTATCGTGCGTTTGGTCTTTACTGACGTGCTTCAAAGGGTCCCCTACACCATGGCTAAGTTCGTCGTCTACGAGAAGGTCGCCGAGAGTATCTACCGCCAGTTCCCCAAGAAGGACATGTCCGACGGCATGCAGACTACTGTTAACTTGGGATCTGGTTTGATTGCTGGTTTTGCCGCCGCTATCGTTTCTCAACCTGCCGACACGATGCTTTCCAAGATTAACAAGACGAAGGGTCTTCCCGGTGAGGGCACCACCAGCCGTCTGATCAAGATTGCCAAGGAGCTTGGTTTCCGTGGATCATATACCGGTATCGGTGCCCGTCTTTTCATGGTTGGTACCCTGACTGCTGGTCAGTTCGCCATCTACGGTGACATCAAGAAGGCGCTTGGTGCCACTGGAGGTGTTGAGATCTCCAAATAAACGTGCCTTCATACTGGGTGAATAGGCAAGGGCTCAACGATTGAAAAAGTATAGGCTTGGAATTAATAACAGATAAGCGGTGACACTCGGATTGCTCAAAGTACCAAAAAATTCGGATTGTATTAGGCTGTGGGAAGAGCCTTGTCACCGGGTTTATGAAGCAGCTCAGCATATATCCCCTGGCGGTGCTGCTTATTCCTTTTGTTTGTCATTTAGACTGGGCGGCACCGGACGGATTTGCAGGCTTCTCTGGTTGTGTCGAATGCCTTGAAATTGAGGGCCATGTGAACGGCCTTACGATTCTTACGAACCTGTTTTTGTAGATGCATAAAAGATAGAGAGACAGACAGGCATCTAGAGGCTAAGATGGCACTTCCCGAGGGAGTTGTACAATAGACTGGTTTTCAGTGTTCATCCACCTTCCTGTCCGAACGACATCTAAGCTTGACCTTCCTGCTTCACGATATACAATCACAAAAACTTAATCGACTGCATCTCCCCTCCTCCCTCCGCCTCGTTGCCGAATTATTATTGCCGACTATCTGCAGTTACGATGCCGTGAGCTACCCAAGGGAAACGAAACTTAGTAGGTAGTCATGCTAACGCAAGACGATAAGTTTGATCAAGGTATCCACCGCAACGAAGAATTGTCTTCACGAGGTGAATCTTTGCGCAATAGCACTCTAAAGTGTATATTTCATCGTTCCTTACTGTGTCTCAATAACGGTTGTATCGTGAATACAACTACATAAGGTAGGTAGTTGCGCTTCCTTCGTAGAAGATACAGAGTTATCCCCCCGTTATATTCGTCCAGGGATCGGTGAAAGTAGAGGTATAAGGTAGACTAGTATTAGTTTGAGCTATAATGCAAGTAGGTACTCCGTATAGCGGTGGAAAATAGTCGTTATATAGTGGGTTACGTCTCGTTTTCCGACAAGTCGTCTACACAACGGAACCTTGGATTGCTCTACTGACGGCAAGTCAGGGTCGAGATTTACATTGTTCGTGGTATATCATACTTGGTTTTCACGTTTTAATATATGATATCGTGCTGAGTGATAAACATCTTTATTAGAACGATCAAACCAACGCTCAAGTTGTTGCGCAGCGATACGTTTGGCCGCGTTTGAACAGACTGGATATACATATCTTGTAATTCCCGTAGTGCGTCAATACGATGCCAACTTCAAATCTCGAGCTTAGCTACTTCGTTTTCTTATCCCCATCCTACCTAACCGTGTCGTTGCGTCTCTATCTTTACTTGGCTTCTCATTCGTTCTAGGGACAAGAGTATAATGCTCCTCGTATTTCACGGTCTTGGCTCCTTTTTTCTCACTGCAAGTATCGAAAAGTCTCGGATAAATAATAGTATTGGAGGTCTCATGATAGGGAAAGAGTATACCTCCTAAATCGAAGAAAAGCAATTGAACCAATGCGGCCTTATCTGAAGTTTAGTGGCATTACATCATTGGTGTACGGCGGAATCTTCGAGTTTCATGAGGCTGGAATATGTATTTGGTAGTGAGATAAAGAGGAATGCATTCCGGTAGATAGATAATAACGCCTTCATCCGGTGTCGAGGCGATTGGATGACACAAGCCAACAAGATAGATAGTATAGATGCTCTGGACCACGGATGTCTACGGGTACCAAACATGACCCTGGCTCCAAGTAAATCGTAAGCGCAATGAGATGATCGACGGTAGCTTACGGGAACATTCGCGGAATCGCACTGTCAGGTGTTTCTTTGAAGCGACATTGGGCGATTTTCAGGCGGACCCCTAAACAATATCTAATGAGCGGAGTAAGAAGCCAGGTGAGGTCATGCCTACCATGATGTACTAAGTTTTAAGTACTCTATTTGTGGACCCAGCCCCACCTATCGTCCAACGTGGTTGTACAGAATACCCAAACACGTTAGGCCACTCTATCTCGGACGTGTGCCGAGTCTAGACGTCCTGTAATAGGAGCGACCTGGCCTCACGCCTAAAGGCTTAAAGGTGCCCCGTTCAACATTTCCTACCCAGACTCCCAGTTTCTGGCCAGATTCGCCATGTCGTCAAGGTACGTCCATTCTAGCTCCTGCAAGCGTCTTTGCGTTTAGTTTGTGATGCGAACTACCTATAATTCTACGGCGCTTAATGCACCATGGAAGAGGGCGTACTTCTGCGTCAGCGCATTGCAAAGGGCGTCGCCCGGTATTTGCGCGACTTGTCCTGCCTCGTATCTTCCCAACGGAGATACCAGAGCTAACTATCACTGCACAGATTTGGCCACTCGGCGCTCCACCAGCGGGACTCGCGTAGTGCACTCTTCGAAGGATACAACGGGGCCGACTCGACGAGACGACAGGTCAGCGCCAGCCCTAGTCCGGCCCTGGGCGGCTACGGGTACAATGCCGGTGGGAGCAGTAGTTCACAACATCTCGGCGTAGAGAATAGGGGATACAGACCGGCCACACCGAATTCGAGGTACGTTTTGTTGTTTCGCTCTGAAAATGTTAGGATATGTGCTCCTGGGCAGATAATGACTGCGGAAGAGAAGGAAGTCTTGTGGCAGGCGTAGTAGAGCGGAAAGGAGGGCAAGGCGGCAACAGTGGTGGGAATGCGAAAACTAGGCAATGACACAGGACGAGACAAACCCTAAAGAGATGGAGAGGATCTCTTAGCTGATAACAAATTTTTGACACAGGGGGCAATACAGCGATGCTGTACTTAGCGAACTTGAGAGCCAAAATGACCAGCAGGTCGAGGGAATCTTGGGGAAAGTCAAAATCTTAAAGGAGGTGGGTTTCTGCTCTTCTACCATGCTCATTCCTCTATCGTATCCTACAACAGACGCGAAGTGGAAAACTCGATGGGCGACCGCAATTGCGGCTACGGCCAAAGAGCATAGTTGTTCCACAAAGACGAAAGTCACAGAACGTTGGGCTAATTTTCAGTACGGATAGATGACGGTAGCGATCGGTGACGAGATTCGCGACTCTACGGCGTTAGCGGAGAAGATGAATGACACATTTGACTCAACACGGGTACGGCTACGCGGCACCATGAACCGTATGTTGCTCATGGCCGAGCGGACGGGCGTCGGCTGGAAGGTGTGGCTTGGCTTTTTTGCCGCCGTCATCTTCATCTTCTGTTACGTCTGGCTATTCTAGGCCAATGCCGCCTCGCTCCACGAATGCAAATTGATAGGCCACAAGTCTTTCTCGGCATATATGATTGAATGATCATTGTGTCCAGATAATTCGTTCCTCACTGAGAGAAGGGTGCTCATCATAGATTTCAGAGGCGGCTAAGACGTAAATGCGCGCATGATACAACAGGCGTTTGGGCATGATTCTACATCTATTTCACACGTTCATCTTCGAGCGAAGCAAACAAGCGATTCGACTAGCTTACATGTCTTGGGGCAGGACAACGGAAAACATAGCTTTGGAGTCGAAGTACATATTACCTAGGGGACACGCTGGCGTTTCGTCAATGGCCTTAACTCTATGTTTACCGAATAACTTTTTAATTAATGTATCATAATTCATATCTTCATGTCAATGCACTACAGGTAGTAGTAGAAGGAAGAATAAGAAGAACACCAATGATTGTGTTCTTAGGACCTCATTACGTCTAGGAAGAGGGAATAACGAAAAGGGGTATCTCGATATACACCGTGAAGTAATGTTCACTATGCTCTCAGTACGCATGCGCGGAGAGCGGTCTAGAGTAGAACGAAGGGGGACCAAAGTAGGGACTGGACTGGATAAGATTTAGTCCCATCCCCGGCCAGATGAAGGCCCAGTCCTCTGTCGTGGAACCGCCGGACTACTACCCAGAGCGCTGCTTCCGTCGCGGGATAGGATGTCACTAATCGCTAAACTATTACGCGTGGCGTCGCTGTGGGCGAGACTGTGTCGGAAGCGGTTTGCTTGTTGGGGTGGTACGAAGTCGACGTGGGAACCGTTGTTATCATCATCATCAATGCTGCTACTCAGTTCGGCTTCCGTGTCCGTGTGCTCGTATCCACCCAAGCTCTCGGCCTCGGGGATCTCGTCGTCCAGGTCTGCGCCCATACCCATATCATCCATATCTCCATGCGCGCCGACAAGATCGTCCTCCTCGATCATCTGTGACTGATCCACATCATCGATATCCTCATCTACCCCGTAGAAAGCCGCGCTATCACGACCGCGTGCCATATCCTCGCGGAACGCGTCGTTGCCTTGTCGCATGCGCTGTGCCATAAGCTGTTGTTGTTGGGTGTGGGCACGCATCTCGGCATTTCCGTCTTCATCCTCCTCGTCCTCGTCCTCGTCCTCTTCTTCCTCATCCTCATCCTCATCGTCGTCCTCGTCCTCATCCTCATTATCGCTAAGGCCAAAATCTGCCGCGTCAGCTTCCGGGATATCGTCGTCTAGATCACGTGTCCCGTCTAGCTGCACATCATCCATGCCCTCGTCACCGTCTGGGACCGTATCCAGCATCGCATCTAGGTCACCACCACCAGTGCCATCGCCAACTGCGCCCGCCGCCTCCGCCTCCGCCTCCGCCTCGGCGAGCTCTTGTGCAAGCTGCTCCCGTCGCAGAGCCTCCTGATGCTCCTCGGCCTCGCGACGCTCTTCACGCAGCTGGTGTAACGTCTTGGGAAAACCCGGCGGCTTCAGCCAGGCGCTCCCGAAGTTCGTCACGTTCTGCCGGCGGCGCTCGAGGTTCTGTTCGTCAGCACGTAGACGGGCTAGGGGGGAGCGCTCTATCAAGTGAGCCCCACGCCGCTGGTTGCTATTGGCTCCGTGCGGGTGGCCATGTCCGTGCTCGAGATGTGAGCTGTTGAGGTGCGCATCATTGGCGTTACTCGACGGAAACGGGTTGCGCGACGACGTGTACCATAGCGAATGGGACTATATAGATGTAAATAGGTCATCGGGTTAGCTTGTCTGGCCTGTTTCTGGTCCTTTGTTTACTTACGTCACGTGGCGACAGGTCCGGAAGTAAAGCGAACATAGCCTTGGCAGGTTTGGACGTGGCGGAATCGAGGATTCAGATTTCCCGGGAGGCTTAGGCTTTGCTTGCCATTAGTCGTCAAATGATGCATTCCGCGCTCTTAAAGTATTCAAGAGGTTGTGGTTGTTGGCCTTGATTGTCGCTAATATTGGCGGGGTGTGGGTGACTAAGCAGCTTATCGGCCTTATCGCACACCAAAGTTCCAAAGCCGTCATCCGTCATAGCTCTCAGGCAACGACCCCCAGGCTTGAGTTCCATCATGAGCTTTTCCAAGTCATACCCATAGTAATCCTAACATCCCAATGGAAATTACCGGATAACGCTTTTGTTTCCATTCTTAGTAACAAAAAAAAGGGTCAGAGCTGCTGATATTCGGGTGTGTTGCCTTTTTATAGGTTGACATTACGTTGGCCCTGGAATTTAGGTGCACATCGTGAAGCACACAAATTGCTTCATTATGTAATAGGTTAGTACATCTGAGTACAGACAGTAGCGGTAAGGCTGCAGGGGTGCGCTGCTGGCATTTAAACATGTGATTATGTCCTAATGCATCACCAGCACGTGGGATTTATCTGGAGCAGAACACTCCAGATCTCAATGTTGAATTGTCCCAAGAAAACCTCGAATGCTGTTGTTGTCTACCGGGAACCGATGTAAGACTGAAAGAGCCGTGGCCCCCGGCGCCCCTTAACCTTTAGCATGGCATTACTTACCGAGGTACTTCAGGTTATGCCTCAGTTACCTGGGCAAGTACCTATAGTAAGTACAGTACTGTACTGTATATAGGTGTAGACCGGCCGAAATGTCATGCAGAACTCGCAACACCGACTCACACCTAGCAAGGTGAGAGACCCTGACTCAATTCTCACTCGAGTCGTACTGTACAGTCGAATAGAACCCGACCCGACCCGACCTGTCCTGACCCGTCCCAGTCGCCGTTCCATACCGCGCTTGCCACGTACTGCAAAACCGCGCATTTCAACTTGTCTCTTTTGTCTGTCTCATGCAGAGAAATGAAATATTAGAAGAGCTGGCTCCGGCTACGTAGTTCTCATAAGGTAATAAAAACACCCCGGATGGTTGAAACATGCAGCCAGCTGGAAGCTTGGCTCATCTGATTTACGCGGCTCGCGGAGTCAGCCCACGGCTTGGGCGGCATTTGAATGCCCGTTTTCGGCCATGGTTCCCAGGCTTCTGCTGGAGGCTCTGCTTAGTCCCAGAGCGGCATCTGGGGTCGGGAGTTTTCGGAATCGAATACGGTGCGCTGTTTAAGACTACGGTACAACACCACTAGACAGTCGACATCGACACTCAACTGCACAGGAAGGCTCCAGCTTCTCATGTTTTAGAATACATTCCGCCCCGCCTTTCCGCTACCCCCCCGCAGCCGCAAGCCGTGTTTGGGAAGGTGTTAGGTCTCTGGGTTGCTAGTTTTCACCGACCACCCCGATTTCGCGACGTCTACCCCTCTCCCCTGAGACACTCACTATAGCACTTCCTGGCCCGCATGCCCTTCCTAATTCCCATTGACCATATTATAATCTGCTGCAAAGCCAAACTAGGTATGTAAATAATTGTGCCAGCAAGTGCCCCTCATTCTCAACTCATCATAATGGGACGGTTCGTTTGTCAAGTTAGACCCAGGTACAGGTAGAGCCCCGCCGTGCCAGAATACCTTCCATTCAGGATGGTATGCTGCAACGTGACGCGCCCGGCTTAAGTAGTATAGGTATCCTTAAGTACAGTAGAACTCTCCTTGCTTGTGATCGGGGTCTGTGGTGTAGTCTAACTGCGTAGTGCGCGTACACTAATGTATATGTAGCTGGACTAAATATTTAGACCCTGGTGCTTGCTAGTCTAGCGAGAGCTTGGCAACCCACGATCTTGAGCGCCATATGCATATTATAAACAGATCTAAGTACTAGTGTACGCCTAGCACTCGCATCCCTTAACGAGCACATGTGCCATAATCCACATCTATCCTGGCACGTATTACCAGAGGTACGGGAAAATGTTCATTCTTTTTAGGGCGGGGGCTCGACTTCAAGCTAAGTCGAAGTCCGGAGCCGGAAGCAATAAGCCTGACTATAAGTCCGGATGACGAACATTTGTAACCGAATAAGAATGTGCCCATGTCACACCTTTTCCGTCCTTTGGTGGCTGCCGATTTTGTTGCACACAGCCTGGAGCCTGGAGAGTATGTACTCTGCTGGCTGTCTGTACAGCTATGCAAGAAGTCACGAGGCCACCAAGCAGATGCACAGGGGTCCCTGTCTTGCGATGCGGGCGCCTTAATTTGGTCGACGCATATTGGCTTGCAGCGGAAGCCGCCGAAGTTGCGGCGCGAAATACCTACCTACTGTAGATACAGCATGTATAAAGTAGGCCACGGGGGGTGAGAGCCACCTCTGGATGGAACAGCTGTTATAGACTTATAGTCAGCGGATAGTGAGCTGATGGTGGTATATACTAGGTACTATACTAGAAATGCTTCAGCGGCTGCTGATGTTCCGAAATTTGCCGCAACAAAAGAGCGCGTGGTTTTAGGGAACTTTCATTTCGTTAAGATGAATTGTTGGTGGGAAAGAATGGCGAGCGCACGACTGGGATTGATCCATCGGCTTGTCCCCCAACAGCCATAGCTGGTGAGGATGGGATGGGATACACAGCACACCTGCATCCCTTAGGTGGCATACACAGCAGCAATCTCCTACCTACCGCCCACCCATGGCGGACATGTTATTCGCTTTTGGTATAATCTTGAAAGGATCACTTTATTCGAACCCCACGCCGTCACGCATGTCATCACAATTCGGTTGTTCAATCTGCACCTGGCGTTAACGCAATGCAGGCCCGGAACGTAGAAAGCTTGGCGTGTTGAGTTTTACCGCTGTGTTGGCAAGGCGACATCGGACTGAGAATCATCTTGGAGTTGATTGGACGCGATTCGCAGCCTCGGCCATAAGGCCTCTTTTTAGCTTCCATTGTTTTCCCAAATATGACGACGGCCAGAGATCCCTGTCTCGCCTAGCCAAGGTGCATGCACATGTGGGGTGTGTGCGACTTGGTTGCGTTCTGCGTGCATACAAGAACGTTACAGCACACTGCCTCCATACCTCCTAAGCTACCTATATACTTCAGTACCCTAGTCGACTTACAAGGATCCGCTACCAATATATCCTCCAGACTACGTAGTAGCCCCCATCCACAACTCCTAGCTGCGAGTCTAAATCCGACTCCGATGAACGGCAGAATCGTTGAAAACCATTGCCAAAAAGCATTACAAAAGCTGAATTGACCAATCATGAGAAATTCACTTTATCTCGCTCGCCTCATTAACATGGACAATACTATAGTTACCTTCCGGCATCAAACATTTATGCACCTGCAACTATTGCCATTAGTCCTTTTAGGCCTAAGACTGGAGG
Organism: Xylaria telfairii; assembly: GCA_022495065.1. NCBI lineage: Eukaryota > Fungi > Ascomycota > Sordariomycetes > Xylariales > Xylariaceae > Xylaria > Xylaria telfairii. Next base: position 59,634 of record MU383982.1, on the reverse strand, counting down.
GCTTCTATACAGGAAGGATGTCATCGCTTGTACGTACAACTTGGCCCCGCGGAAGTGTAATCTCTCGCTAGGAGCATTGCCATGTACAACCCATTATGTTCCTCAGGCCTTGGCAAAGTTGAATGAAAATAATGAATAAATAGACGGATCGTCTGGGCTCCAAGAATTGAAAGGGGAATATTGCCATCGGGCAAATGCTTCATATCTTCGGTCTGCTTAGGCATGCTCTACTCCAAGGATTGCCCTGGACTATCAATCCATGATGCCACACGTTATACCGGTGTAGGGGTGGGCGTCGCCTCACGCACATCAATACCAAGGATCACCCAGTGCAGAAAGTTTAGGATGGCGACTGCTGCCGGTAATAGTTCGCTCCCTTTCTGACAAGCCGTGATTCCCTACCACACGTATCGGTAATTCATGAATAGGCACTTGTTCATCTCGCCTATACAGGATTGTTGGCGATCGTGATTGGATGGAAAATCTGAATCGTGCGCGGTATATCTACCTAAGTGCAGTAGTATACTACAACTCTGCAATTGTGCCAAAGCATATGATCAGCGCGCTATTTTCTGGCATCGTGGCAAGCCGGTAGGCAGTGGTACGACTCTCCCTCTGCGCGGGCCTCTGAGAGAGAGGAAAGCAAGTCGATGTTTGTTAACAGCCCTGTCTGATCCGGCCAATCAACATAGTGCTTTTCTCAATTTGCAACCGTTTTTGGATACAGGCGACTAATACTACTAACGTCACCAATTCCACTAGCTGGGGCGAATAGTTGCTGTCCAATAAGGATAGACGATTTTCTAGACGACTTCTCATAGGCACAATGTTATAACAAGCGTGCCCCTCCCGTGGAACCCCTACTAGGTACTGTACTGTATATATGCGTGAATTGACCTCGCATGTTCGCTGTGCTGAAGGTGTAGGTACCACGCCGTAGTCCGTCTCTCGGCGACTTGGACCCATTAACCCCCACCTGCAAAGTCAGCCTAGAAGGCTAGAAGCAGTATGAGGGGCTGATCTAGTACGCCATACCTTAGGTAGGTATACTAGGTAGTACTGTACCTACCCAGTACTGTAGTGCTAGGTAATGATCTGTAAGTATGAACGTTTTACTTTTTTTTTATGATCTCCCTCCCTCTTCGGAGCATGTCGCAAGCTTTGTCGCTCGATGCCTGCTTGCTTGGCTCCTGCCCGTCTCTCTCGTAGTACTGTACTGTGCACTTACCTGGGTACGTCCATCCATCCATCCATAAAAGCTGTAGTATTGCCACGCCTCTCTCCTCCAGGCCTGATTCTCCTTCTCCTTCTCTTTCTCTTTTGCCAAACCAGCTCGCAACAACTGCTATTCTCTTCTACGGCTCAGATCAATTATCACCTGCGTACCGCAAAGTATCTAGACTTTTAACCAGCCCCTCACCAGACTACTACATACCTAGGTGGTTTGCCTGTAAGTAGTGCATTTCTATTTCACCATCTAGCATCACTCTAGTCTTTTTTCAGTCCAGGCCACATCACAGGGCAATGGCGGCGACAACATAAATGAGGACAACGGCAATCCATAACAGCGTAATACTACCTATCCACATGAGCGAGCGCCAATAGTTTGGTTTCCATTCAATCCCGATTCAAACGCCGCAATACCACCTTGCTGGCCTCAGTACTGATGTGGGCGGTGTCTCCCGTCCACGTCCCGACTATATGGCTCTACCGGCCCCTCTAAAATGGAGTCACCCGGGCCCTTTTTTTTCTCGCGCGCGCACGCTTCCTTTTGGCTGTGTGGGATACGTTAGAGGGGAAGCCTACATCACAGTGCATAACGGCCGGCCTATCAGGAAACAGCACCGGTAGCCGCATGGCTGGATTTACAGCAACTGCAATTGGTCGAACTGATATGGATTGAATCCCCACGCCATACCCATGCCCACACCCGCGCCCAGGCCTGACACATCGTCGGAACCAAGTGTTGCAAACTATCTTTATCGCAGCTTATAGCAGCAGCAGCAGCGACAACGGCACTAGGTTCTACACGAGTCGGGCAGGCAATGGCTATGTCTGGGGCTTGGCAGATGAGTGACGCCCTATACACTTGTTGAGAAAAAGCCAATCGTTATTGAATTCATTTCTGCTATTCGTTATCGCGCCGTGCACATCGCCCAAAACAAATGCGCCGAGATATAGCAGAATAACCCCACCAGTTCTGCGATTGCGGAGCGTTTGATGGGGGGATTCACAGCGCAAATTGGAAATTGGACACCGGCTATCGTCATCACATGGCAACTCCCTTCATCCGTCCAGCCAATAAGCCAAAGCAACGCATGATTTCCGGCTAGAGATGAAAGCGAGTCTACCTGATGAGGCGTGAGTGGGGAGCGAAAGACTCGCGCTGGACTGAGCTAGAGGAATGTGGATTGCATCACCCCACCTCTACAGGACAGTCTAGGTGTTGCAACCTAGAATTAGTCTTCGCCGTCCCTAGATGTCTACCTCACCAAACGACCAGCTCCATATCCCAGCTTGTGTCGTGATAAGGATTCCATTTGATCAAGCTTTGTACAAAACGAGATCCCCTCACGGACCGGACTACCTCACCAATCTTCTTTTTCTCCTTTCCACCACACCATTTCGCCTCTCATACAGATGAAATGTTGACGCGCGACTGACTTGAACCCCTCACTATAGATCTCGTTTTTGAGCAGCGTTGAACTGCTCTTCATTGTTACTGCGTCTGCAGAGATCCATCCCTAACCCTCGGCCTCCGGTCCACTAGTCGACCCCCCAAAGCCTTATTTATCTTCTTGCCTGACATGGGCCTTCCTGCGGACTTCGACGACAGACAAATCGAAATAGAGTCCACGGCCGAAGCCTATCACCCTTATGAATATCAAACCGAGAACAATGGCTCTTGGGCCGGTGCTCTCCCGGTGAAGCAGTACGCATCCTTACCCTCCGATTCTAGCGGAAATTCACACTGACTGTCGCGGCCAGGGGTTTGTATGACCCTAGCTTGGAAAAGGATGCGTGTGGTGTTGGTTTCGCCTGGTATGCTATCGTGTAAATAACCTATTTTGTCTAGCACTTTCACTGAGACCCTATAGTCATATCAAAGGCTTGCCGAGTCATAAGATTGTCAGCGATGGTTTGTTACCCTATGGCCCTTCTTAAAATATAGCCGGATCAGTAACTAACTAGATATAGCGCGAAACCTTCTCTGCAACATGACCCATCGCGGTGCGGTGGGCTCCGATGCGCGGGATGGTGACGGTGCTGGTGTCATGACCTCGATACCCCACAAGTTTTTCATTAAGAACTTTGAAAAGGATCAAGGCATCGGGCTACCGCCACTAGGGCAATATGCTGTGGGAAATTTGTTTTTCAAGCCTGATGAGGAAACGTTGCAGGAGTCGAAGAGGCAGTTGGAAGATATTGCCGAATCGCTGGGGTTGAGGGTTTTAGGATGGCGAGAACCTCCTGTAGACTCTACTCTCCTTGGCCCTGCTGCTAAATCACGCGAGCCTACTATACTGCAACCTTTCGTCGTCCTTGCTTCCGCTTATGGCTCTGGCAATGCTCCTGAAACCACGGACCCAGAGGAATTCCCGGAGAGGTACTTCGAGAAACAGCTTTATGTCCTCCGGAAGCGCGCTACCCATTCTATCGGCCTTCAGAACTGGTTTTATTTGTGCTCACTCTCGAACAAGAACATTGTTTACAAGGGACAGCTGGCTCCAGTCCAGGTTTACCAATATTACCATGACCTGGTGAATGCTGATTACCAGGCTCATTTCGCGCTTGTTCACTCCAGATTTTCTACTAACACTTTCCCTTCCTGGGATCGTGCGCAACCTCTACGGTGGGCAGCTCACAACGGTACGTTTTTGAATTTGGAAGTAATCGTAACCGCAAGAATACATCTAATGAGATCTATAATGCAGGTGAAATTAACACTCTGCGTGGCAATAAGAACTGGATGCGGGCACGAGAGGGTGTCATGCAATCTGAAGTTTTTGGTGACGAGCTTGAAGGCTTATATCCGATCGTTGAAGATGGTGGCTCGGACTCTGCCGCTTTTGACAATGTCCTCGAGCTGCTTACTATTAATGGCGTGTTATCTCTGCCAGAAGCTGTGATGCTCATGGTCCCCGAGGCCTGGCAAGGTAATGCAGCCATGGATCCTAAGAAGGCCGCATTCTATGAATGGGCTGCATGCCAGATGGAACCTTGGGATGGTCCTGCTCTTTTCACCTTCGCCGACGGTCGCTTTTGCGGAGCGAACCTCGACCGGAATGGATTACGACCTTGCCGGTACTACGTGATGGACGATGACCGTATTATTTGTGCCTCCGAAGTTGGTACTATCCCTGTTGACCCGGAGTCGGTTGTGCAAAAGGGCCGTCTTCAACCTGGCCGCATGCTGCTAGTTGATACCAAAGCCGGACGTATTATTGATGATTCGGAACTAAAGAAGGCGGTTACGGAACGTGCCGACTTCCGCTCATGGATTGACAATGAGTTGATATCATTACCAAAAGTTGTGGCTCAAGTTTCCGAACAACAGAACATCAATCTTACTCCTAAGCTTGACTCAACACCGCTTCAAGCAGACCCACTTCTGCTAGCTTTTGGTTATACCCATGAGCAAGTCAGTCTACTACTTGCGCCAATGGCCTCTGACGAGAAGGAAGCCCTCGGGTCGATGGGTAACGATGCTCCATTGGCATGCCTGGCTCAAGGTCCGCGCCTGCTTTACGAGTATTTCCGGCAGCTTTTCGCCCAAGTCACGAATCCTCCTATCGACCCCATCCGAGAGTCTATTGTCATGTCCTTGGAGTGTTATGTTGGACCTCAAGGCAACTTGCTTGAAATGGACGCCTCTCAATGTGCGCGGTTGTTTCTCCCCAGCCCAATACTTTCCATACCTGAGTTCAATAGCTTGACAAATATTTCTAAAGTTCATCCCGAATGGACGGTCAAAACTATCGACCTCACTTTTCCCAAAACAGAAGGCGTTGCAGGTTATATGAAACAGTTAGATTTCATTTGCCAGGAAGCTAGCGCTGCGATCGAGGCTAGAAACAGAATCATCGTACTATCTGACCGAAAGACATCTGCCGACCGAGTTGCAGTATCCGCTTTGCTCGCATCCGGCATGGTACATCATCATCTCGTCAGCAACAAGTGGCGATCGATGGCAGCCATAGTAATAGAGACTGCCGATGCTCGCGAGGTTCACCACATGTGTGTTTTGCTCGGGTATGGAGCTGATGCAATTAACCCTTATCTTGCAATGGAATGCATCTTGAAGCTGAACCGCGAGGGTCTGATCCGCAAGAAATTGAGCGACGATCAGCTTATTGCCAACTACAAGCACTCCTGTGATGGAGGTATTCTCAAGGTCATGAGTAAGATGGGTATCTCTACTTTAGCCAGTTACAAGGGTGCCCAGATCTTTGAAGCCCTCGGCATTGACGATGATGTAGTCGAGAGGTGCTTCAGAGGCACCGCTTCCCGTATCAAGGGTGCGACATTTACACATATCGCCGAGGATGCGTTCCGATTCCATGAACGTGGTTTCCCTTCCCGACATACCGTGAATGTCCCCGGATTGCCTGAATCTGGCGAGTATCATTGGCGTGATGGTGGTGAGGCACACATTAATGATCCCACATCAATCGCCAATATACAAGATGCTGTACGAACTAAGAACGATAAGTCATACGAAGCGTATTCCCGGTCTGAATACGAACAAATCAAAGCCTGCACACTTCGCGGTATGCTTGACTTCAAATTTGAAGAGTGCACGCCCATTCCAATCGACCAAGTTGAACCTTGGACCGACATCGTTCGACGCTTCTGCACGGGTGCCATGTCGTATGGTTCCATTTCCATGGAGTCCCATTCCACATTAGCGGTGGCTATGAATCGCCTTGGTGGCAAGTCTAATACTGGCGAAGGTGGCGAGGACCCAGAGAGATCGCAAGTCATGCCAAATGGCGACACTATGAGATCTGCCATCAAGCAAGTTGCTTCCGGTCGATTTGGTGTCACCTCGGCTTATCTTGCCGATTCCGATGAGCTCCAGATCAAGATGGCCCAGGGTGCCAAGCCTGGTGAAGGTGGTGAGCTCCCTGGTCACAAGGTATCCAAACCAATTGCTCGAACCCGGCACTCAACCCCTGGTGTTGGTCTCATTTCTCCGCCCCCTCATCACGACATCTACTCTATCGAAGATTTGAAGCAACTCATTTACGATCTCAAGTGTTCTAGTCCCAGATCTCGTGTGTCTGTGAAGCTTGTGTCAGAGACTGGTGTTGGTATTGTTGCCTCTGGAGTAGCTAAGGCTAAGGCTGATCACATATTGATTTCTGGACACGATGGTGGTACAGGTGCTTCGAGATGGACCGGGATCAAGTACGCTGGTCTTCCATGGGAATTAGGTCTTGCTGAAACCCACCAAACTTTGGTGCTCAATGATCTACGTGGGCGTGTTGTCGTGCAGACCGATGGACAGCTCCGAACAGGTCGCGATGTTGCCATCGCCTGTTTGCTAGGAGCTGAGGAATGGGGTTTCGCTACCACTCCACTGATTGCTATGGGCTGTATTATGATGAGGAAGTGTCACTTAAACACGGTATTTCAATTCTTCTCTACTATCCGCGTTGACTGCTAACTTTTTGTAGTGCCCCGTCGGTATAGCGACCCAGGATCCAGAGCTGCGTAAGAAGTTTACCGGTACTCCTGAACATGTTATCAATTTCTTCTACTACGTCGCCAATGAGCTCAGGGCAATCATGGCGCGGCTGGGGCTACGAACTATCAATGAAATGGTTGGGCATGTGGAGTGCCTAAAAGTCCGAGAGGATCTTCGAACTGGCAAGACTTCTAACATTGATCTCTCTCTCATCCTTACCCCGGCCCACAAACTTCGACCCGGTGTTGCTACCTTCAACGTGCGAAAGCAGGATCACCGACTCTATGTCCGCTTGGATAATAAGCTTATATCTGAAGCTGAGTTGACTCTCGAGAAGGGATTGCCGTCGCGTATAGAATGTGACATTGTTAATACTGACAGAGCAATGGGAACGTCGCTGTCCTACCATGTTTCTAAACGCTACGGCGAAACCGGATTACCCATGGACACTGTTCATGTCAACATTAAAGGCTCCGCTGGGCAATCTTTCGGTGCTTTCCTAGCTCCCGGCATCACTCTTGAGTTAGAGGGCGACGCCAATGATTATGTTGGCAAAGGTCTGTCCGGCGGTCGCCTTATCATTTACCCCCCTCGGTCGGCGGTGTTCAAGGCCGAGGAGAACATTCTAATTGGTAATGTGTGCTTATATGGAGCAACTCAGGGCACTTGCTTCTTCCGCGGCATCGCTGCCGAGAGGTTTGCTGTACGAAACTCTGGCGCTACCGCTGTTGTCGAAGGCGTTGGTGATCATGGTTGTGAATATATGACGGGTGGTCGTGTCGTCATTCTGGGTAGCACCGGTCGCAACTTTGCTGCGGGTATGTCTGGCGGTATTGCATACGTTCTTGACATCCATGGCGACTTCCTGAACAAACTCAACGATGAGATGGTTGAAGCTTCTCGTATCGATGATCCGAATGAGATAGCATTCCTACGGGGCTTGATCGAGGATCATCACCACTACACAGGATCGGAGTTGGCTGCTCGCATTCTGGTGGACTTCAACCGAGCTCTGCCACGTTTCGTCAAGGTTCTGCCTGTGGATTATAAGCGTGTTCTGGAGGAGGAGGTCGCAAAAGCTGCTGAAGCCAAGCGCGCCGAATACAACCTCCCTACCATTCCTGGCGTTACCAAGAAAGAAGAGAAAGCCGCTAAGCTTCAGGATATTGAAGAGACTATTGGTGATAATGTGGTTGAGAAGAAACGAGCCCTCGTTTTAGACAAGACAAAGGGTTTCATGAAGTATTCGCGTCGTTCGGAGAAATACCGGAACCCTACTACGAGAACAAAAGACTGGGCTGAACTCTCCCAGCGTCTTGATGAAGATGAATTAAAATACCAGTCAGCTCGTTGCATGGACTGCGGCGTTCCATTCTGCCAATCTGAGACTGGTTGCCCGATTTCCAACATCATCCCCAAATGGAACGAACTGGTCTTCCAGAATCAGTGGCAAGACGCCCTTAACCGTCTTCTAATGACGAACAATTTCCCCGAGTTTACTGGTCGTGTCTGTCCCGCACCGTGTGAGGGCGCCTGTGTTCTCGGTATTAATGAAGATCCTGTCGGCATTAAATCAATTGAGTGTGCCATCATCGACCGCGGTTTCGAAATGGGATGGATGGTACCTCGACCTCCCAAAGTGCGAACTGGCAAAAACATTGCCATTATAGGATCAGGCCCCGCCGGTCTTGCATGTGCTGATCAGCTAAACAAAGCTGGACATAGTGTCACTGTCTATGAGCGGGCGGATCGCGTTGGTGGCTTGCTCATGTACGGCATTCCCAACATGAAACTCGACAAGCGTATTGTGAAGCGGAGAACTGATTTCATGGCTGCGGAGGGTGTCCAATTCAAGACTGGCATCACGGTTGGTGAGGATGTCACTTTGATGGGCCTTAAGGCTCAGAATGATGCCGTTGTCATCGCCACTGGAGCCACAGTAGCCCGAGATCTTCCGATTAAGAATCGTAACCTCAACGGCATCCACTTCGCTATGGAGTTTCTACGCAAGAACACAAAGTCCCTGCTTGATTCTGAGCTGAGCGATGGTGCTTATCTCTCCGCAAAGGACAAGCACGTCATAGTCATTGGTGGTGGTGACACTGGCAATGACTGTATTGGCACCTCAGTTCGCCATGGTGCCAAATCCGTCATAAACTTTGAGCTTTTGCCGCAGCCTCCACCGCAGCGTGGTCGTGACAACCCCTGGCCACAGTGGCCTCGTATCTACCGTGTGGACTATGGCCACACAGAAGTCGCACAACACATGGGCAAAGATCCTCGTGAATACTGTATTATGTCCGAGGAGTTCGTTGACGATGGTAGTGGAAACGTAAAGGGCATTAACACAATTCGTGTCGAATGGACCAAGTCTGCGTCTGGCGGCTGGGACATGAAAAAACTCGAAGATACTAAGCAATTCTTCCCCGCCGACCTCGTCCTCCTGTCCATGGGCTTCCTCGGCCCCGAGGCTCGGGTCCTAGGTGATGAGATCGAGAAAGACCCTCGAAAGAATGTGAAGACCGCACCTGGATCCTACGCAACCAATGTCGACGGCATCTTTGCTGCTGGCGACTGCCGTCGTGGCCAGTCCTTGATTGTGTGGTAAGTCGAAGTAACCATACTGTCTTTGTTCAACATGTATGCTAATTGATATTAGGGGTATCAACGAAGGCAGGCAATCTGCTCGCGAGGTTGATGCATACCTCCAGGGCTCCACCTACCTGCCAGTAACTGGTGGCATCATCAAGCAGACCGCCAAAGAAATCCTCCGGAATGAGATACCTGTCGCGGCGTAATGGGGATAATAAAATGGAATTCGAAGATTTTTGCGATAGCAGATTTGGTTTTATCTGCTCCGTAGTTAGGAGTGTTTTGCCCTGGCGCAAGTCTGGGCCAGATAAAACGGGATGGGCATGTGTATGAAGTACCTATGTATGTACGTGTATATGTAATCGCGGATGATATTAAGATACCACTAGCAAGAGATACATTCGTTTTTTTATGATTTCACCTTGCCAAAATAAAGCATCGGCAACTGACCACGGACCAACTTATTACGGGTAGATGTGCTTGTACTAAGCCAGACACGTGCAATGTGTTTTTTTTGTTGCAGTTTAATAACGATCTATAGACTCCTGTACGGAGTATCTTTTTCTATATATGATTTTCATTACGAATTTGTATAGGTGAACTGGCCTCTGTTATATTTAATGCTATGAAGTTAATGCTATGAAGAATACATAGTTATTTCGCTCATCGCGTGACAAACTACCTACCTAGGTATTCAGTACTATGTACATACCTCTTATGATGGCTGGCTGGCTGGTGCTAGGACCCTCACGCGAGCACGTGGTGGCGATGAGCGGCATCTAATTGGTCAATGAGGAAGATGCCTCCAAGGGAAGTGGAGCCCAGAAGCGCCCCTCTCCGCTAACCCATGCAGTGACGAAACGCAACTCGGCAGAGAGCTACCTAAGCTAGCTTGTCGCTGTTTCAACCACCTTTTCCCATCATTATAAGATTGTTCGACGTCCATTGTTCCACCAGCGTAACGTTTTCTTGTTCCATCACCTCTTACTGTTTTCGGATATAACTCAATCCACCTATTGACATCTTGCTACACGGCCAATTGCTCCGTCTCGCGCGTCACAATGCGTTTCGGCAAGACACTCCGGGGGTCAATCTACCCGCCGTGGAGGGATGAATACATAGATTACTCCAAATTAAAAGGCATGCTGCGAGAGAACACCAGCGATGATGACGATGCACCGTGGACTGAAGAGGACGAGAACCGCTTCTGCGATGAGATCTTCAACGTCCAGCTCGACAAGGTCTCCCAATTCCAGGCCAAGACGGCGTCAAGTCTACAGCAACGGGCTGATGCCGCCTTCGAGAGTCTGCGCGACCTAGCGCCCTCGGACGACAGGTCCAAGAGTGACATCGCGAATGCACGCCTAGAGGAGCTTCGGACCGAGCTAGATGCCATTGTGACCGAGGTAAAGGAGCTAAAGAAGTACGGCGGTCTGAATTATACCGGGTTTCTCAAGATTGCGAAGAAGCATGATCGGAAGCGTGGTGACCGATATAAGGTTCGCCCCATGATGCGCGTGAGGTTGTCTGAATACGGCCTCAACTCGGAGCAGAGGTTCTCGCCCCTCTTGAACAAGCTTTCCCTCATGTACTACGCCATCAACCAATCCCTCGACAAGGATAAGCAGCAGCAGCCGCTGGACCTAGATATTCAGGAGGAGTTCCACAACGGGGAGCGGTACACCGCCCATAAATGTAAGCCAGGCTATGTTCTCCCGCGTCATCTTAAGGCTAATTAGAAGTTGGTATATAGTCTGGGTGCATCCCGAGAACTTACTCGAGGTCAAAACCGCAATCTTACGACATCTCCCTGCCCTGGTGTACAGCCAGCAATCCGCGAAGGAAGTGGATGGTAACCAAGATCCTAAGATCACCTCACTATACTTTGACAGCTCCAAATTCGACCTCTATGGTAGAAAAGTCAATCGCCAGACCGATGCGTCCTCGGTGCGCCTTCGCTGGTACGGCCACCTAAGCGAGAAACCGGACATTATGCTTGAGCAAAAAATAATCTACGAGGATGGCACCAGCGAAGAAAAGAAATTCAATATCAAAGATAAATACGTCAAGCAATATATTGATGGGGAGTACCAGATGGAGAAATCTGTCCAGAAAATGGAGAGACAAGGCCAACAGAACGGCTCGATCGAACTGTTCAAGGCGACTGCCGAGGAGATTCAGAACTTTATTGTCGCTAAGAAACTTGGGCCGGTCATGAGAGCCAACTATACCCGCACTGCATTCCAGAAGCCCGCTGACGACCGAGTGAGGATATCCATCGACACTGACATAGCCTTCGTTCGCGAGGATACCTTGGATCGTGACCGACCGTGTCGGGATCCTACCGAATGGCATCGAACAGACATAGACAACAGCAACATGACATACCCATTCAAAAATATCAATCAGAGCGAGGTTTCGAGGTTCCCCTATGCTGTACTAGAGATCAAGCTGAAGGAGGAGGAAGGTCGTAAACGTCCTAGGTGGATAGACGATTTGATAGTGTCTCACTTGGTCTATGCGACACCGAGATTTTCAAAATTTGTCCACGGTGTAGCGTCGCTATTTGAGGACTACGTCAACAATTTGCCCTTCTGGTTAAGCGATTTAGAGACAGATATTCGAAAGGACCCCCAGCAAGCCCACGAGGAGGAGGAGCAGAGACGCGCTCGGCAAGCTGAGGATGCACAGGCAGTCGATAGCCTTCTTGGAACAAGCGCTAGACGAAGTTCCTATAAGCCGGCTGCCAGTTCGCCCGTTGCGAAATCCTACCTTTCCGAACGTGCTGCTTCGGAGGCTAGAACCCCCCGCGCACGTCCTGTCGATGAGGCTAGTGAGATAGCCAGAGAGGACGATGATGAATATCCTGATGCTGATGCCGAGCTATCCGGCCCGAATCGCAGTTACGGCACACTTTCGTCAGTCTTTCCGGGCTTCTCTTTATCTCGTTATGCTAGGAATAAGCGCCAAAGAGAGCAATTGCCAGAGGGCGTAACCAAACCCGAAGTTTGGTTGAAAAACGCAGGACCACTACAGATTGAGCCTAAGGTGTGGTTGGCAAATGAGCGAACATTTCTCAAGTGGCAGCATATATGCCTGCTGCTCGGCACTCTGGCCCTCGGACTATACACGGCTGCGGGCGAGAACTTGGTGGCTGAATGCATGGGAATCGCCTATATCGTGATCGCGATTTTGGCCGGGCTATGGGGTAATCTGATGCTTCACCGGCGACGAGCGATGATACTAGAGCGCAGCGGTAAAGATTTTGATAACATGATCGGACCTCTGGCTGTTAGTGTGACGTTGATGATCGCGCTGATTCTCAACTTCGTATTTGCGGTTAGTCTCTTCCCTACGTCAATTGTTTATTGCAATAGCTAACGCTGGCCTAGTATCGAAATGCACTTGACAGATTTGATGGCATGGTGCGTAACGAGACGGAAACAGCATTTATCAGTGAGCTTTTGTAAGTAGGCCGGATTCTGATTGGGCGTAGCGTCTGGCGTTGGCCAAGACACGACCCGATTTGGTTAAAAAGTATCCCGGACGTCGATCAAGAATGAGGCTTTGATCAATAGTGTACAAATTGTAAATTCTTAACTTAGAAGGATATGGCACTTATGAAGATGCCAACCAGCTAAAGTGACATCAACAGCGACTGTCTGTCCGTAAGGCAGCTTATGTCTCGGAGTTGTTGAAAGGTCTCTTTCGCAAGTCAAGGCGGGGGCAAACTATGGGGCTATTCAAGTTCTCATTGGTGAAGTCGTCGGAATATACCCAAGCATTACTGTAGTCTACATAGCTAGCAGACTTTAGGTACCAAGCTTGGACGGCTGGGTGACGGCGACGTGCATGTGTCTCGTTGTCGTCTTACCGGACTTGGTCTCGTGGAGATGGATGGTAACCCAAGTACAGACTGTGGCTTTACAGTACCATACCAAGGAGATGCGTGGACAAATAGCAGGCCGGCACTATAGTCAATGAGATACCTAAACGTCGTTTCAGCTTCTTCGCTCCCGACGTCTGGGTAATGCAGCGTCGGGAGATGACACTCATGCAGCTCCTGACAAGGTACCTCGGGTCTGTTTGCGCATAATGATTTGTAGCTTCACTGGCACTGGCAGTGAGGCCACCAATTGGCTCTCCGCGCTCAGGTCTTCCGCAAAAGCTGGGTAGGTAGTGTCGACTAGGCCGGAGTGCGTCAATGCATGGTGGCTTCGTCGTCCATTTTTTTCGATTTGGACCCTGGGTACCGGTACTCGAAGGCTAATTAATTCCTCTCTAATCGAACCACCGTCAGTCAATCTGCATCATCGTCGCCAACCCCATCGTCAAGACCTCCGATAGTCTGCATACCTAAAACAAAACACCCAATTCAAACCACCCAAAAACCCACCTAAACAAACAACCCGGATAACTGCCCGTACTTAATTAGTTGCCTGCCTGCCTGCCTGCCTGCCTGTCTACTTTTGCACGACACTTGCTGCTGCAGACAGCCACGTCCACCGTACAGCCCTGATCTCTGCTTCTCGGGCGGTGATTGTCACTGCCCAGCCAACAAACATTGACGCGTGTTCGCCTCCCCCACCGAATAATGAATACGAGGCATCTCACACTCAAATCGTCTCCTCCAGACTCGGACACCTGATCCGTATTTCTCCCATGCCCGAATGATCGCACCGTCGCGGACGCAAGCATGACCGAGCAGCCGAAGAAGAAGGGGTTTTGGGGCAGCTTGTTTCGCAACCGCACCCTCGCCCACCCGGGCCGAAGTAAGTCGGGGGTACGTATCATTCTCGCGGCGTCGTCCATAAGTGCGGCTAAACTATGTCCATGCATAGGACTCACTAAGGTATCGCAGGAACAGGAGGAGAATCCGAGGAGGGCTAGCGAGGGCGATCTACTCTCGCGCGGACCCAAGTCGGACGAAGCTGACGTCACCGGCACACGTCGTCGACCGCGACGTCCGGACCCTCGTGAGTCCAAGGGGAAGGGCCGGGAACAGTTGAACGGGCATCTCTACGAGCAGATACCGTTGACGGAATGGCCGCCTTCTGGTATTTCTGCCCATGAGGAACTCACGCTCGGCCAAGCAATGGAACTCATCTCGAGGGGTGTGCCGACGCATAGAGGCCACAAGCGGCCCATCACGCACGCGTCAGACCATTACTATGGTCTCTACGCCACGACGGCCGGGAATCATGGTGATGAGGGCGACTCCGTCAACCAGCACAACGCGATGACGCAGCTGATGACTCTACGAGTCCAGGGTTCGGGACCGCCCACCTTCCCATGGGAGACGTTGGAGCATCCGAGCTTCGCCTTCGGCATCGGCGCGCGGCCTGGCACTATCACGCTGAACTCGTGGGTGAGCCGGTCGAGCGTGATACCGCCAATGATAGCCCTGCGGGACCCGGGGGCGGTGCCTCGTGATGTCGAACTTACGCAGGTCTTTGAGCGACTGAAAGAACTTGAGGCTGGTCTCGACGACGAAGATCCAGACCTTATGTACCAGCAGCTTTACAAGCGGTTCCTACGAGACCCGGAAAAGACATCTACTCCTCACAAGCGCATGGAGCAGCAAATCATGGATTTGGTCATATGTCTGTCTGGCCTGGACTGGATCGACTTCTCGACTCCCAAAAACCAGGTCGTCACCAAGTTCATCTATGATACGAGCCCAGGAAATCATGCGCAATATCTGAGATTCTTCTACCAACTGTTGTTAAGTCTGGAGCTCGAGCTGCGCATCAACTCTAGATTGCACACCGACTGGGCCAAGGAACGTCTTATGGGACAGATCCCACCCAAGATCCAGTGGAACCTGGCGTTGGCGCGGCGCTGGCGGGATAACATACGCATCGAAGAGTACGGTGGGACGGCTGAGAAGATCCGTCTACGGTACAAGATGAGGAAGCGCCAGACCAAGATGCTCAAGCGGTTTGCCCAGATGATGAAGTGGTCGAACCTTGCGGAGACACTGGACATACTCAAGGAACGGGATGCTGAAGGGAGCTTACTCACAATTAGTTCTCACGCGATGGCCTTTTTCAGTGGGTTGGTGCTGCCGGGGGTAAGTAGAACCCTCAGGTGCAGCGTTTGCTTTCCACCGCCCTATTCACTGACGGTTGGACACCTTAGCAACTAGAAACTATACTGATCTATCTTGTAGCCCACCTTTCCCTTTCTCATGATGAACAGCCTACTCGATATCGACCCGGACAAAGCAACGGACCATCTTGCGCTACTGACTCACCTAAACCCGAACTGTGGGTTCCAATACCGTAATAGCTATACCTATTGGACGTCGACAAGCATCGTCGGGAAAGTCCTCGCGCCGACGTGTCTCGAGGTTGCCGGTTGGGTTGGGCCGGCCCGTCCTTCGGGAGACCTCAGCCGCTCTCAGATCGCACGGATACGCTCCCGCCGGTCGCGCCAGCGCATGACGTCAGAGGACGTGACAACAATGAGCGAGCGCTGTGATCCTCTCGGTCCGGCTGCGGAGGTATACCCCGTCAAGGAGTACGAGCTTTTGACCCCAGACAGCGATGACGTGGTGGACACGGTCCGCATCGAGATGCTCAGCCTGAAGCCGCTCGCCGACACGCAGGAAGCAGAACCGGGCTGGTTCGACGCGAGCATCCAGTTCGCCATCTCCGGCGTCAGCTGGCCGCTGCGCCTGAATTACGACGTCTGGTTCATTCATGCGTGGCCATGCTCGGACGGCCCCCATCCGCTGTTCTTCGACTATGTGCACACGATTGTGAGAGCCGACGAGGTGGTAGAGATCAAGGACTGGGTCAGGCCGCCGTCACTGGCGCTGAACGGGAGTGGGAGCCTGAAGGAGAGGAGCGGCTTATCAACGCCCGTTGGTGGGAGCGGTAGTACCAGTCAACAGCAGCCGCAGCAACAGCCTCACAGGCCTACGACGCAAGAGGATGATGATGCCGAGAAGGTTCTTGTTATTGAGGCGTTTGGCGTAAAGGATAACGAAGTTCTGGCCCGGGCTTGGTGCTCTTATTGGGGGCTGAGTGCTGTCGTTGCGGATATTAGCAAGACGTGGTAAGCTATGGTACCTCCCTAAGCTTGCGCATCTGGTTGTGGGCGGGGATTTCGTGCTAACGGCGGTGGTTTTCTCCCGGTTTTAGCATGGCGTGTGCCATCCGCGAGGCCTATGCTGCCACTCTAACAGTCGTTATACTCATTGAAGAACAGCTCGACGGGGTGGACTAGGGCTAGTACCGGAGAAGGCGAAGGAACAGTGCAGTAGGAGCATGCCGCGATGCCCGCCATGGTACACGACGAATAACGGCGAGCTTAACTGCTTTTCAGCATCGCATTGGGAAAAGAAAGAAATTTGGAAATTGGAGTTGCTGGTTGTGTCTTTTCGCTACGGTACCTACTACAGCTTATACCCACCCCCCTACTCGACTCAGCAGGAGGGCACCGGCAAGACGAGATTGCTCAATCTTGGTTAGAGGGCGATCATTAATATGATTTGCTTAAATTGTTAGCACAGTAGAAAGATTCTTCTGTCGTTTGTTAATTTGGCGTGAGTTCTAATGGTATGTGCGTGAGGGTAGCGAAGCGAAAACCGGACGATCGACGGTTTGGTGCAGGAGATTAGCGCTCGGAAAACCTAGGTTCTGGCCTAGGATTATAAGCATGATAGGGATGTTTGCCAAATCATCGTGAGGAGGATGACGGACTATCATCCCACGCGTCTGGAAACCCACCCCCAGGGACCCGTACTAGATAGACACCGGCCAGGAAGAGATACCCGTGACCTGATCAACTTTTGCGCTTTTCTACTTTTTTTTTCCCCGCTTCTGTGCCGTAGTCCTCTAGGGGAAGGTCCACTTGCGATCCCAACAGCTCGTTTCTGTAGTAATGAACAAGAATTGGCGGTCACGATGTTGCACACTATAAGTACTGGAATAAAATGGTGGCGTGCGAAAGATGAACTTTTGGTGGGGTAGAAGCGGTCTCGACCCAAACTTAAGTAGAGTTCTATACCTTGTTGTACATAACTACTTAGTAGTAGACTCCGTACAGCTATGCTATTCGCTCTACAGAGAGGCGAAGAATTCCCCTCCTATTCCCCACCATCCAACCCCCCCGCCAGTGACGACACAACACTTTACCCCTCCAAGGGTGTAGCTTGAAGATCCCTTCAGCCATAGCTTCCAAGGCCTCCACAAGAGCTTTCTCGACCCGGCGGGTTGCTGCTCTCAACCATAGAAATAGAAGTCGGAACTGAAGTCGGTTGGGAAGAACCTTGCCAATTGAACGCCGCCTGCAACTACTTGAATCGCCCGTTCCTTGACCTTGACCTTACACACAACCCCGAACCAACCACGGTCCGGATCACCTCGCCCGACCTGACTATCTGCACCTCGCACAGACGTTGGAAAAAGAAAACTCGAACCCTGCAAGCGTATCAACCAGATAGCCCACCACATCGCAGCTTAGGGGCTGAATAAGGGCCATCACTCACCTCAGACGGCATCCACACGCATCCGCATTCCCATCCCATAACGTCATTGGACAACGGCAGCCATCGCCGTGCAGTTCGCCTTCCTTGTCGCCCCTATCTTACCAGTATTACGCCTGTGGCTGCTGCTGTGTTTGATGCTATTCATTTCCTATCATGGAGTAAGTGATGCCATGGGCGTTGACCCTTCCTTGCTATAAAAGCCATTGATGTGTATACATGCGTCGCTCCCCTGATTGCTTCAAGAAAAGCTCCGTGTTGAACGACTGTGACTTCTCTAACATAGAATGGCTTTTGATAGTACTCGTAACATAATTCAAATCGAGAACAATGTGCGTGCCTCTCTACCGTTAGACCCTTTCACTTGCTCTGACTCTGCTGTCTTTGTCTCGACATCCGTCCACATTGCCATCTCAATTGACCCGCCATGACGCCACAGGATCACTACATAGGGATTGACGTCGGAACGGGCTCGGCTCGTGCATGTCTCATTGATTCCTCCGGAGATATCAAGGCCCTTGCGTCGGAGGCCATCAAGCTCTGGCAGCCACAGACCGGCTACTACGTAAGCGCCACCTAGCGTTCTTCAGCTCGGCACAAGGGCCCCTCGCGCTGACAAGCCGTGCCAGGAACAATCTACGACAGACATCTGGCACTGCATCTGCCACTGTGTCCAACGAGTCGTTCACCAATCTGGCGTCGACAGTTCCTTGATCAAGGGTATCGGCTTCGATGCGACTTGCTCACTAGCTGTGTTTTCCCACGACACCGACGAGCCTGTCCCCGTCACCGGCCCCGACTTTGAGAATGATGGCAACGACCGCAATGTCATCCTATGGCTAGACCATCGTCCTGTGGAGGAGACCGAGAAGATCAACGCCACAGGTCACAACCTATTGCGTTATGTCGGCGGCAAGATGAGCATAGAGATGGAGATCCCAAAGGTTCTCTGGCTCAAGAACAATATGCCCGCCGAGCTCTTCGACCGCTGCAAATTCTATGATCTAGCGGATGCCCTGACACACCTGGCCACGGGTAACGAGATCCGCAGCTTCTGCAGTACCGTCTGTAAGCAGGGATACGTCCCCGTAGGCGTTGACGGCAGTGTCAAAGGCTGGCAAGAGGATTTTTACCACACAATTGGCCTGGGCGACCTGGTGAAAGACGACTTCAAGCGAATGGGAGGAGTCGATGGGGTGGTGAGCCCTTCGCTACAAGTTCAATTATCGCCGAATTGATTGCTAATACGAGACGCAGAATGGCAAGTACATGAGTGCTGGAGAGTTAGTAGGTACACTATCAGAAACCGCTAGCAAGCAGCTCGGCCTACCTGTTGGGATCGCTGTTGGCAGTGGTGTTATTGACGCCTATGCCGGCTGGATCGGCACGGTAGGAGCCAAAGTAGACACGGAATACGGCCATGCAGACGAAGCTCACCCCGCGAATGACCTAGCGCAGGCCTCAACAAGACTTGCTGCCGTCGCCGGCACGTCAACCTGCCACTTGGCCATGTCAGAGAAACCCGTATTCGTCAATGGCGTTTGGGGACCGTACCGTGATGTCCTCCTCCCCGGATTCTGGCTAGCCGAGGGTGGCCAGTCAGCTACGGGCGAGCTTCTACGTCACGTCATTGAGACGCACCCGGCGCACAAGGACGTCCTAGCCCTCGCAGAAGCGATGCAATTAAATATTTATGATTACATGAACTTTCACCTCCGCGAGCTAGCCGAGAAGGCCAGCGCACCAACGGTGTCCTACCTCGGCCGACACTTCTTCTTCTACGGCGATCTATGGGGTAATCGTTCACCCATAGCGGACCCAAACATGAAGGGTGCGGTGATCGGCCTCAGCTCCGACTCCAGCGTAGATGGCCTGGCGCTCTACTACTACGCTACGATGGAGTTTATCGCATTGCAGACACGGCAAATTGTGGAAGCCATGAACAAGGAGGGCCATAACATCCAAACAATCTTCATGTCCGGTAGCCAATGCCAGAATGATATGCTTATGGACCTTATCGCCACCTGTTGCGACATGCCGGTGCTTATCCCTAGATATGTGCACGCGGCGGTTGTACATGGTGCGGCGATGCTTGGTGCCAAAGCAGCCAGCGCAGACCAGGAGGGAAATACGGAGAACCTCTGGAGCATCATGGACCGCATGAGCAAACCCGGCCGGCTCGTGAAGCCCGGGAAGGATACGAACGAGAAGAAGCTACTCAACACCAAGTACGACGTGTTCCTCGACCAGTGCCGCACTCAGCAGGAGTACCGCAAGAAAGTGGACGGAGCAACGAGTGGGTGGGTTGAGGAGCCGAGCAAGTAACATCTTAAAAAGGGGGTTGTATGAGATGGAGGAGTTTGCGATGCAATTGCGGTTTAAGTTTCGCGTTGTTGAGCAAGCGTTGTTTTGGGTGATCTAGATCATGTCGTGGGCGAACTAGATTATACGGCTGGTGCTGCCACATAATTAGCACCCTACGTATGTCAGGTTCTGCTTGATTTTAATGGTCGAATTGCATTAGTAATATAAGTGGCTTAACCTTAGTGCCTACAGTAGGTTAGGTAGGTACTGTAGGTAAAGAAAATACAGGTCAGGTTTGACCCAGCTGCAGGTCTGGGTCCGTGCACGCGCCACCATACCACCCGCGCAGCCTGCGACGGAGCTTCCCTGTCTTGTTGATTGTTTTCTTTCAGCCTTGTCTTGAATTTTTGACAACCCTGGTGTACCTAGCTGCTATATAGATACCTCAACACAGCAGGGTCTGGGCAGGGTCAGCCATCCACTCAAGTTAACTTAGCAACGTCCCCCTTCCTTACATTGGCAATTTAGCAATTGTCGCCCTTCTCACCCCCTCATACACCCACTTTGCTACGAAAACGAACAACGCGCCCCAACACCCTGACCCTGACCCGACCGCCGCTGAGCGTCCGCTGATCGTCGACTGCTCGTTTCGCCATGTCGCTCTTTGGCAAATCACAGTCAGCCTCTACCTCTACCTCTACCTCTACCAATGCCTTCGACAGCTTTACTAGCCCGAAATCAGCCCTCAAAGGGCCTGCCGTGTACGGCACCACCCCGGGGCAGTTGACTGTCCAGCCGCCCAGCCTGTTTGGCCCTCCTGGTCAACAACAGCAGCAGACAACTAGCCAGGCGCCTGGCTTGTTCGGCAATACTACTACACAGAACCCGGCTCCCCAGACCCAATCTTCCGCGCCCGGCCTGTTTGGGGCAGCTGCGAATGCGCCCACGACACAGCAACCACAGACGCAGACCAATAACCCGTTCGGAAGCCAAACGTCTCAGAATACCAGCCTGGGACTTTCGGGTTTGGGTTTAGGCTTAGGTGCCTCAAGGGCTGCCAATACCGGCGGAGGGCTTTTTGGCTTGGGTCAGAACCAGAATCAGACCCAGGCACAAACCTCGGGCCTAGGCCTAGGGCTGAGTGGCTTGGGTCAGAATCAGAATCAAACCCAGGCCCAAACTTCGGGCCTCGGGCTGGGGCTGAGTGGCTTGGGTCAGAATCAGAATCAAACCCAGGCCCAAACTTCGGGCCTCGGGCTGGGTGCCTTGGCAGCTACTCAGAATGCGGCCCCCAGCCTCTTTGGAGCCGGCCAGCAACCCGCTGCGTCGACTAATGGCGGCGCGCTACCTCAAGGAAACACAGCCGGTTACTTCGACAGCCTTCTCGCGAAAAGCAAGAAACAGGCCCAGGGCGAATCTCCACTTGAAGACCTCCCTAGTCTGCAACTTGGGCTGGGCGATCTGCGACAGCGCCTTCGGAAACTAGGCCCTCAGGCGGAACCTCTCCAGCATGGCAGAGCCCAATACATGCTTGCCGCCTCCGGAGTAGACCCAGGCGCCGCCGTGAAAGATCTCAAATTCTTCAGCGCGCACACTGCCGGTCGTGTTGACCGACCTACCTTTGCCGCCTCCACAGCCACCGAAATCGATGTTGAAGCATATCTCGCGAATCTCCAATCAAAGACTACGTTGAGTATGATTGCCGACGGCCTCGAGAGGTCAGCTAAAGACTTTGATGATTTCTTGGAGGATAATATTACAATGGAGTGGGAAGCACAGAGAAAGCGTATATATGAGCACTTCGGTATAAAGTCCAGGGAAGAAGGACCTGCCGACTATGGTGTGGGCACGCCAGGTAGAGAAACATCAGGAGGCTTTGGACGATCAAAAAGGAACCCAAAGGCCTCTCGATCTACCGCGCCCGCTGCCAAGGGTAGTGTTTTTGGGCGCTCAACTCTGCAGAAGTCGGTCATTGGAACACCCAGTAAAATCGGTTCCCATCAATCAGAATTCACGGACGTTGAAGATGCAGCTGGCAATCCGGCGGCGGTGGCTCCTAACGGCGCATCCATCGATGACCGGTTTATGAGGGAGAAGCAAGGCAAACTATCAGAGCGCGTGAGGGATCTTAACTTGGCCCGACTCGAAAAGACACCATATCCCATCTTGCATGAACTTGCTGAAGTCGAGAGCAGGTCTGGCGATAGACATGCCCAGCAACTTGTTGATGCATACCACGCCGCCATGTCTATCGTGGGCGAAAATCCAGAAGCCGAGACATTTGCCGGAGATGCGACAGCCAGAGAGCGGCAATTCAAAGATAATTACCTTGATATAAACGACAAGTCTGCTGGTTCATTGCAGATGCGAAGAAGAATACTCGATGGCGCAAATCGCTTCCTAGAGAAGAAGTTTTTCCGAGAGGTTGAAGGCGTCATTGCCAAACATCCCCGAGAAGCTGCTCTTGGAGGACGACCTGATGTTATCAGCAAGATTCAAGCCTACGTACGGTTACGGAACGCCAGAAAAGACCTAGTTCCTGACAACATTGAGCTTCAGCAGGATGCCGAAGGAGAATTCGTCTGGGCGATCGTATTTTTCCTATTACGTTCTGGCCATATTACCGAGGCTGCGCAATATGTTAAGGCGCAATCTACAGTTTTCCGTACTATTGATCGGACCTTCGCTTCTTACCTTCTTGAGTATGTGGCTAGCCCCGAAAGACGGCTGAGGCGACAGCTGCAAGACCGGTGCAACAATGAATACAACCAAAGAGCCCGCAACGCCCCCGAAAACTCCATCGACCCCTATCGCATGGCATGCTACAAAGTTATTGGGCGATGCGATGTTAGTAACCGCAGCCTCGAGAATTTAAATACAGAGATTGACGACTGGATCTGGCTTCAATTCAACCTTGCTCGTGAAAATGACAGGTCAACCGAGGTCGCCGCCGAATCATATGGCTTACAGGATCTTCGGACAAGCATCCGGGAGATTGGACTGAAGCACTTCCCCAAAAACCCCAGCGAAGATACTAATGGTACCTTTGGCATGTTTTTCTACTTACAGATTATGGCCGGCATGTTTGAGCAGGCTATATCATATCTGTACACCTTCTCCTATGTAGATGCCATCCATTTTGCCATTGGTCTTGAGTTTTACGGCCTAATTCGGCCAGCTGATCCATGGACCACCTCAGACACGCTTCTGTCCTATGATACTCGCTCGAAGCCGCAATTAAGCTTTGGTCGGATGCTGGGGTACTACACAAGAGACTTCCGCGCCGCCGACGTGAACTCTGCTGTGGACTATCTCACTCTTATCTGCCTCAACGCTGACTTGGGTGGTGAAGGAGGCCGTCAGCAGGCGGAGTTGTGCCATGTAGCGTTGCGAGAGCTGGTTTTGGAGACAAGAGAATTTAGCAAGTTAATTGGCGACATCAGACCAGATGGACGCCGTATTACTGGGCTCATTGAAGAGCGTGGCGCGCTCATCGGCTTGCGGGAAGAGGATGATTTTGTCAAGACGGTTACTCTCCAAGCAGCTCGGTTTGCTGATGACAATGGCCGGACAACTGATGCCGTTCTGTTATATCACCTCGCTGGAGATTACGACAGTGTTGTTACAATTGTCAGTCGCGCCTTGAGTGAGGCAATCTCACTCGAGATTGGGGAAGATCCCATGCGTCTCATGCCAGTCAAGTCACGTGCCACCGGAAAGACGCCCGAAGCGCAACCGGGAAGCAGCCTCAGTCTCGCATCCATCGATGACCCTATCCAGCTCGCTTATACTATGATATCCATGTACGAGAAAGATGCCATGTTCTCAACAAGGATTCAGAACCAAAACCGGACTGCCTGCCACCTTCTGCTGCAGATGAGTGAAATCAAGGGCCTAGTGGAAGCCGGCCAGTGGCCCGAATCATTAGATGTAAGTTTCGCGTAGCTTTGTGCCTAGCCCGAGAATAATGTATTAACAGTTTACGTAGAAAATACGCGCGCTCGAGATCCTTCCATTAGATGCTAATGGAGACGCGGCCAGGGTCCGTCACTACGCATCCAAGTTCTCGGGGCTCTCGCAAACGGTGGCGATCAACGTGCCGAACTTGTTGATGTGGACCATCACGTGCTGTGTCCGACAGCGCGAACGGCTCATGGGCGGGCAGTTCAGTGGCAATGAAGGGTCACGTCGAATGATGTACGACGGGCTCAAGCAGATCAGCGTGGATCTAACCACGTATACCAGCCAGTTGCGCTACAGGTTCCCCCCACATCTACTTGAAGCACTGGCGAGGGCATCTGCAGACTAGGCATAAGGTAACAATTGAAGACAAAGGCTATTGCACATTAGTGGAAAGGATTTGTATTGCGTGCTATAATGTGTCCAGTCGGGGGGGGGGGGGGGGGGGGGGTATAAAAAAAAAAAAAAAATAAAAATATTTTAAATAAAAAAAAAAAAAAACACACAAAAAAATAGGGGTTAAAACAATTAAAAAAAAAAAAAAAA
>MU383982.1:0-35037 GCA_022495065.1 Xylaria telfairii | reverse complement strand
GTCTTCCTTTTTCCCTGCCCCGCCCGCGCCCGCCCCCCCCCCCCCGCCGCCCCCGCCCCCCCCCCCCCCCCCCCCCCACTGACACCAGACAAAAAGTAGGCTATTGTATCGTGTCATAAGATTACATACAGCACAGTACTTAGGGGTTCTCTCTCGTTAATACACGACACAAGCTAGCAATAGAATGTTGGAGGGGATTGTGCTAATTACATACCCCACGTTAGATACTTGCTATTAAGGTCACGGGTGTCTACCTAGTCTCTACCTAGGATCAGTTCCCGGTATCACTTAGGTACATTCGGTGTATTATAATACATGATACCACAAGTATGTCCGACAAAGTATAAAACAAATAACTGGAGGTCCACGATATCTACCTACATTAGGTATGCGCCTGTCATGTGTAAGTAAGATCAATTCATGTCGTGTAACGATAACTACTGCTGTATAGTAGGAGGCATGTCGATGAAGGCTTGGCAAAGGGACGTCCCAAAAGCTTAGCTCTAACGAGTCATAGTGTCTCGGTCCGGGAGGACCCAACGACTCGTGTAGACCCACCTGCAGCAAAAAAACATTGACGAGACTAGTGATCTGCTACTTCTAGTTCGTGCGACATCCCACATGCCGCCGTCTCACTCCATCCACTCCATCCAATCCCCATCATCTCGCACGGCCAGCCCAGACCCCATTACTGTAGGTAGCTGATCTAGCGTGCCGGTCCTTGTCGCCGTATCTACCCCATTCCCATTCAGCCCTACCTCAGCCGGCCTGCTGCTCGATTCGTCCAGCTCCCCGTCGTTAGTGGGCTGCTACTGCATGCTGTGTGTCCAGCCAGCACGTAGCACAGCAGCACTGTATAGGCCTCGATCAGGAGACGCGGCGAGGATACCTTGATACCTCGATTACCTTGGGTGCCTATCTACTATCTGGTCTGCAACTGGGCATGAGCAGCCCTTGCAGTAGCGGCGGCGGCAGCAACGGCAGCATTAGCAGCACCAGCAGCGTACAGTCAGCCGGCCAAGGTCATCCACCACTACCCATCATCCGTCGCGTTGTGGCAGGCCGGAACCCGGTCACGGTCCCTACTGTATGTACGACAGGCAGGACGGTGTGAAGTGAGTGAGCGAGTGAGTGAATGGAGGTTGAGTGTGACATGACGTGGCCTGATGTGACCTGACCTGTAATACAGCTGGCTGTACGGGTACTTATTATATACTTACCTGCTGCCGCTTCACATAATAATAATGCTTCCCTCCACACCTTCGTCCTCAGCCTCCACCAACGGTCCCGCTCCTGCGTCTGCTTTCGCCCCTGTTTCTGCCGCCGCCGCCTCCACTGAGCCCAGCCTTATCCATCACCGACAGGCTTCTGCTACTACTACTGCAGCAGCTAGTGCTAGTACCTCTCGGCTCGTTTACTCTCCCACTAGTGCGCCTAAATTCGAAGTTGGGCATCCACTCAACCACTCGGGTCACCAAAAGCCTTGTCTATCTCCGTCCCTCGATGGCCAGTCCCCCGAACCGTCTGGCTCCCTACCCGGTGGCCGAGACAATGTCTCAGCCGTTCCTCAGGACCAACGCACTAAGAAGCGGCGGACTGGGGCCGGATCTAGGGGTGTCGCCAACCTAACGCCCGAACAGCTGGCCAAGAAGCGAGCTAATGGTAGGTCAACCTCCCTTTATCCGTACAATATACATCGTTCTCATTGTACTTCTACTATTGTCACTACTAGTGAGTGTCATTGTATGCTGTATATATAAAATGGCCCGGCGGTTGGTGCATTCGTAAGATGACTGAGAAGCCATCCTTTCGACCCTAACAATTCGCGGATGAACGAAAGTATCTGACTTCACCACGATAGACCGAGAAGCGCAGCGAGCTATACGCGAACGTACTAGGAATCAGATCGAAGCTCTCGAAAATCAAATACGCGAGTTAACCGCACAGCAGCCTTATCGAGATCTACAGGAAGTGATTCGTCAGAAAAAGGTTGTCGAAGCTAAGAATGTAGAACTTAAAACCCATTTAGCATCGATTGTCGCCTTGATCCAACCTCTGTTGTCTGGTGGCTTAGGTATGTCAACTCGAATGGACTCCTGGTTACAAAGTAGTTCCTTCATCTGTATACTTCTTCATCTCTAACCTACGGGGTAGCAACGGAAGGTGATCTTACCTCTCCAGTTTCAAACTATAACTCTATACCACCCGCCCTAAAACAACAACAGCCTCCATCTTACTCGACGCACAATGATTCAACGCCTGGGGGCGAATATACGCCACATTCAGGTGCAGACTCATCGTGGCATAGCCCAGCACTGCCCCAGTCAGTTTCACCTCCCAACTCGAGTTCCTATCAGGTCAAGAAACCAAATCAGCAAGGGTATGATTATGCCCCGAATCTGAACATCGGTGGCGAGCATCTGGAGCTCGACTTATTACCCGATCCTTCACAGCGGTTCGATCGGATGCAAGCAGGTGTGAATGGGGCTCAGGATTCGCCAGCTTATCAGCACCTACCCATGAAACACGATTGGGGCCCCCCAACAGCACATAGCAATAACACAATGGCAAGCAGGAGCTCGCCGCTCGCGCCGCCAGCACAGCAGCACCAGCAGGACGAATACATGGAGGATGCCCCCGATTCTTCATATCCTTCCCAGACGCCGTGGGAAAGTGTGCAAATCCCCATTAAGCATGTCCCAGCAACCTGCACCATTGATAACCTTCTCCTAAGCTTCATGCACGAGCGTCGCCAACGATTTACCGAAGGGATCACGGCGAGGGAATTAGCAGGCCCAAGGTACCCCTCCGTCTCTTCGTTGCTCAACCCCGAGAACGGGTCACATTCCCATCCGGTATCCAAGGTCTTTACAGATATCCTCTCGAAGTTCTCTGCACTGTGCACAATACCTGAGAAAGTGGCTGTCCTGTATGTCATGTTCCAAATCAGTAAGTTACCTTCAATCCCTTCTCTCTCTATACATTCTCAAGAGTAATGGTATATTGCTCGGGCTATGATCGTGTTTCAGAAGGCCGAGAGCCATTTAGGTTACGTGGCTCACTTAAGACGACAATTGCTAACGCCTCGTTTTTTTAGTGCGGTGGCATATTAGTCCTACTCTAGAGAATTTTAAGCTCATACCCCCATTCTCGCAACCCCTTGATGTGCAGTATAATATACCTCATCCCGCATGGGTTGATTACTTGCCGTGGCCTGCCATGCGCAGAAAGTTCGTTCATGAATACCACTCTCCAGACTTCGATTTCGATAAGATCTTTCTCCCCTATACACAAACACTGTCCCTCAACTGGCCCTACGAGGAAAAGAATGCTCTTATCGAAACCCCCGATGGTAGTGAGATTATAATTAATCCCGTTTTCCAGGAGCACTTCCTCAGAATAGAGAATTGGACATTGGGTGATGCTTTCGATAAGGCCTGCCCGGCCCTCCGGGGCACGTATAACCTCAAGAGCGAAGGCAGCGCGCTGAATTGAAAAAATAAAATAAAATACGAAGTAAAAAGACAATCGAAGTTTATGACCAATAGGCACGAAGCATGCTATACGACAAGTCGGTTTGCGTCTCAGGCACATATTGGTTTGGGATATTAATTGTGCCTGGTACCACGGCGTTTTGGAAACCTAGAAAGAAAACCACACGGACTACTTTTATGCAAAACTCAATTCCAAGGCATTGGGCATCATGTGCAAACGGGCAGATTGCATCTGGGAATAGAGTCGGTGTTCCAGCAAGCATATTTTCCGGCAGGCATCCTATCGATGACTGGGATTGTGGAATTGAAACACTTGACTCAGTATATGCTTCCCGGGACGAAGGCGGGATCCGGCATATTAGGTGCAGGTTTACATGCATGTATGTACCCAGCGTTTATGTTATGTTGGTTTTTTACTACGTAATATGTCTAGTTAGGTATGTATATGAACAACAACAGTGTGTTATACCGTGATGTTATCTGTGAAACTGCGAATGCACCAGCTCGGATGAGCAGCAACAGTTAAAATTCACGGTTGATCAGTAGTATGATTAGCGTTTACAAGAATCTTCTTTGCCCTTCTTTTTGGTGAATGAGGCCTCGCCTCTACGCGCGAGATGCAACCAAGAGTACGGTAAATAAAATAGATGAAATTCGGATACTGGATCATTTAGATACATATATACACAACCACGGGTCATTGATGCGAGGCTAGCGTATCCTAGATATAACACAGTCAAGGAACTCTAGCTTTGATATCTGTACTCGCTTTGCGCCATTGCACTTCTATTTATGTGTTCGTGTAAGCTGTGTAAATTAGTATTATCACATTGTAGTACTCTCCGATCTCGAGGAATCGGGTTTCGTCTATAACTCCTATCTTCTCACACATCCTCTCACCCAGTTCGTTTACATGAGCTTTATCCTCCACTTCACTGGCTAGCTGAAACTCGGTAAACTACGGAGCACATGGTATACCATTACACCCGACACTCTCGCACCTCGTATTGTCATGCTGCATGAGTCTAGATTTCCCCCTCTCTCATGCCTCGTCCCCCAAATCATCAACCCCAAACGAGAAGGCGGTAATACCGGCCCGCCGGTCGTTAGCGACGAATAGCGTAGGCGTATGATCCCCGGGGAAAGTGTGGAACTGAAGGCTCCGGATAACGGGAAGATCCAGGCGCCTAGTCTGCTCCCGATCAGCATCGAGTATGGGCAGCGGGTGCCCAGACCGCCCATTCGTCTTCCCTTCCGTCGCAAAGTCGAGAACTCGGAGAGACGAGCCCGTGCGCACTGAATACAACAAGACGGTGCCTGGGACGTCGTGAGCGGCGGCCACGGTACCCGTCTCCGTGTCGTACGCGAAGCCGATATCGATGTCTGCCGAGTTCTGGTAGTGCTCGAACTTGATCACGGGTTGGGCCACGGCATTGTTCCCCCACTTTCCCGTATTCTTATCAGCCCATCCATCTCCCTCATTCCGGCTACGACTTCTGAAATCGCCCCGTTGGGAATTGTGAGGCCGGTTATCATGGTATGTACTACGTCTTTCTCCATCTCTAGAACCGGTATTGACTCTGACGCTGCCGTCCTCTGCGCCGCGGAACGATCGTACAAATCGCAGGTCGTAGACTCCGAGCTGGTTCTCCAATCCGGCGACGAGGACCTGGTTTCCGCCGTCTAAACACTTTAGATGTGTGATGGTGGAAGGGAGCTTGAGATGCGACCATGATGCGTGCCGTATGCGTATGTCGGCCGTGAACAGCGCCCCTGGCCGTCCACCAAATCGCAAGATTTCAGTCTGGCTTGGGTGGAAGTCAATCGTGAAGACGTCGCCAAATAGACTGGACTGGGATTGCCGTTTAGGATTAGTCGGGGGCGTCAGCCAGCTTGAGTTGCCTAAGGTGCAATGCCGCTGAACCACCCCCCTACTAGTGCCCACGAGGCATACCAGTTGTGACGACTCTGGGGCCGGTGCAATGCAGTGCGCTTCATCGTGCCGGCCTATCCCGCGTATTGGTAGTGGTCTTATATTGCCTAGGGCAGGTGTGAACAGCGAGTGCTGATAATCATACAAAGGAGATATTTGAGTACACAGGCTGGTAGGAGAGAGCAGGACAATCCGTGAAATACGGAAGATAAATGAAAACGGGAGCAGAGGAACGGAGATTCGGAGAGGGAACATACCGGAAGGGAGCAGCCAGCGTGGACGCAAAGGGTCTTCGTTATCGTGGTCAATGTTAGGCTGCAAAGCCCACAGAGAATTAAGGCTATTGCCAATGAATGGCTGCCGCGACGTGACAAGCATACAGTTACTGGGCGCGTGGTACTTGATGTCAGATATTTGTGGTATGTACGCCTCCACCCAGGGCAGATTATGTTCTGGTAAGCGGTAGTTCCGCAGGAGATGCTGGTTGAGGCTGCATCATGATACAAAACCGAATATGTTAGTAGTTGGTTCATGGTAACTAAGACAAGAAGCCAGCAAGTGTTTATCGAACGGGGGCTGTTTTCGATGGGGATGCCTACCGCTTACTCGTATCTCGAGGGATGTATGTCGAGAGCAACACATGATCATTCAGGACTGCAAGGCCACCCGATTTGTTTAGTACATACATATTGCGAAATAAGAGATCAGGGGGGCTGCCAGCGACATACGCGCATACACAGGACACAGCCCGGTTTTGTGATCGTCACCCGCAACACACATGCGCTTAACCTGCCATCCGTGAGTTTCGGCGCCGGGATGAGATAGTGAAATGGTGCCTTTATTCGTCAAGCCATCGACAAAGCAAGCAGCTTGCATGTCGTCCTTCATAGCGCCATATTCACGGGCGAAAAAGCCGCCTGTCAACGGCTCATGGAGCACTCTTGCGCGCGTGATTCGGTTCTTGGCGAGGTCCAAGTGCCGCAGAGCAGTCGCCGTGTCCTCCTCGTGGAGCTTCCGTCTCTTCACATTGTTAGAGGCCCACGCAGCATTTGTAGGTGCTGTCTTGCTGTTCTCGACTTTGAAGTAGCGCTTCTTCTCGGCGTCTTTGTGAAACGATTAGCCTACGCCCTCGTATTATAACTGGCATATACTCGGGTTGCGGAGAAGCAGCAGACTGGATAGCTGGGCGACAGACCGTAATAGTGCCCTGGGATATTCATGCTCGTGGCCTTCCCGAGGGCAGGCATAGGGTATCGGCTACCCAGGTAGCGAGGCTAGGTAGTCCTGCATAAGCACTTCGTATTTGCAGCCGACGAGCGGGTGGTCGGGGAGCACGTATTGCGGCGTCACATACTTATATAGTCCTGCTCATGTCGGGTATGATGGGGGATGGATGGATATGCGTTCAGCGGGTGGGGCGTAGTTTCGTAGGTACCTATTGTATGCGCCTTGCAGACTTCGCATTGCACCTACCTACACAAGTAACACCTTGTAACCATGACGCGTAAAAGGGCAAGGTCGCTAAACGTTGTGATAGGAGACAACTAGGTAAACCACTAAAACTATAAGACATACCCAGCTCTATTTTTTTAAGCTAGCTATGGTGCTTTGGTCTGTCCCCTGTCGTCGCCGGATGGATGTGCATTCGTACTGAAGGAGAAATGATAGACCGGGGTGAATGAGACCCGATTTCAGGCCCTGGCCGCACAAGGCAGGTCGCAAGATACCATTTCCACAAATCTGCATTTCCTAAGCCCACCAGGTGTTTGTTATCTCTAATCACGTTATGGATATCCATAAAGGGATTGTTGCCCGCACATTTTCAAAGCTAGATGAGTCCTCCTCAACAACTCGGGCAGCATCGCAGCTTTTAGAACACAGAATCGTAATTTTACTTTCTTCTTATTTATTAAGTCTAAAAGACGTATAGGTAGGGTATATGACCGAAGTCCGCCCGCCGCATCGTTCAGTTTACAAAGATGAAATTATAAAGAGTGATTGTTCGACCCCCAGGCCAGACGGCGAACTATCTATACACCGAAAGGCAAAAGGTATGTAACACAAACGAAGAAGGGGGCCGAGTGGCGTGGCATGGCGGGGGGTGCCGCGCCGTTTCACAGTTCGACCACTTACGACGACTTCTCGTGTTGCGTGGAGACGCGCTGGAGTGAGACCACTGTGAAACAAGTTAGCCAGGGGTGTCTATCATGCAGCGCAGACCGATATAAAGCTTACCAAAGTCCTCGAGGGAGCGTTGCTTCTGGCTTCCCTTAGGCGACTTGCCGTGCATGAGGTTGTCGAAGCCAGAGCTGTCCTGAAGGAAGTAGTAGACACCGCCCATGACGCTGAAAACACCGAACGAGAAGATCCAGATACGGACAACGGCAACAATGTGGGTGTAGGGGCCCAGGAAGAAACCAAAGAGACAGAAGAAAGTAGCGAGAAGGTCGACGACCAGGATGGCGCCGCTAAGTTGCCATGAAGGGATCGAGGACCAGAAGGGACCGTTGGCACGAGTGATGAAGATCAGCCAGTTCTCAGTAAGCGAGATCTCGAGGAAGACGACTTCGTCCAGGTTACCGTTGTTCTGAACAATACCGCCGTTCTCGCCGTTGACGTACAGGGTGGTGACTGTGATCCAAGTACCGACAGCGAGGATGATTCCAAGGACGACAGAGAGACCCCACAGCTTGGGCAAGTTCCATTTAACGGGGCTCATCGAGTAGGGAGCATTGTCGTAAGCAATGGCCAGGGTAGCAACATCGGCAAAGATAGCAATGAAGACGACAAGTTCGATGTTGAGGGATCGGTTGAGGATAGCAATCCACAGGCCCAAGTAGATCTCCAAGTGAAGGGAAAGGGCGATACGGTAGACAACGTAGGCGTACATACGGTGGAAAATCTGGCGGGATGTCTTGAGGGCATCAATAATAGCACCAAGACCGGGAGCCAAGAAGACGATATCAGCAGCGGATCGGGCCGCATCAGAGGCACCCTCGACAGCAATACCAGTATCAGCCTTCTTCAACGAAGGGGCGTCGTTCACACCGTCACCAGTCATACCAACAAGGTAACCACGCTGTTGCAGAATCTCCACGACATTGTACTTGTGCTGGGGAAAGACCTCGGCGAAACCATCGGCAGCCTCTACGAAATCATAGACCTCGGAACCGGGCATGTCACCACCACCACCGAGACCAAGACGTTCAGCGTTGTAAACGTTTGTACCAAGACCGAGTTGACGAGAAGTTTCACGAGCAATACCGACGGCGTCACCAGTAAGCATCTTGATAGAGAGACCCATACGCTTGGCTTCGTTGATAGTGCGGGCAGTATCGTGACGGGGAGGGTCAGAGCAAGGCATAATACCGAGGATCTCCCACGCACCCTCTCCACGCTTGCGGGCTACACCAAGAGAACGGAAACCACGAGTGGCAAATTCAGCAACCTTGTTCTTGTAGGCCTGGTCGATTTCATCAGGGACCGGGTGATCTTCTGCGACAGTCTTGAGGACAAAGAGAGGAGCACCCTTGACGCAAGTGATGATCTCGCCCTGAGGTGACTCGACGACAGCAGTGACTTTCTTGGAGACGGGGTCAAAGGGGTAAAACTCGCGAACAATGTATCGGGAGAGGACACCCTTGGCGCGGGGGTAGTACTTCAGAGCCTTGAGGAAAGCCTTATCAATAGCATCCATACCCTTCTTCTTGCGGGAAGCAGCCAAGCAAGCAGTAAGCATGAGATCGTCAGGTTCGACGCCAGCGACAGTGAAGGGTTCAGCCAGAGACAACTTGTTCTTGGTGAGGGTACCGGTCTTGTCAGAGCAGAGAATCTCAACACCAGCGAGGGACTCGATAGCAGAGAGTTTCTGAACAATGGCCTTCTTCTTAGCGAGGTAGGCAGCACCGACAGCCATAGTGGTGGTGACGACAGCGGGAAGACCAACAGGGACACCAACGATGGTAATAGCCAGGGTGAAGGCAAGAATGTCAACGATGGGGTTTGAGCGGTAGAAAGACGATACCCAGACGACCAACAGAGTGACGATGACAAGGACTAGCAGAATCGTACCAATGCCGTTGAGAACCTCGGTAAAGTGACCACTGCCGCCAGAGGCTTGACTGACCAGAGCAGCAGCACGACCGACGAAAGTGTTATCACCAGTAGCAGTGACGACCATGAAGGCCTCACCACGCTTGACGGCGGATGAAGCGAAGCACTGGTCATCCTTGTGCTTATCCACAGCGAGAGACTCGCCAGTGAGGGCGGACTGATCAACTTGCAGGAAGGCATCATCGGTGACAATGCGACCATCAGCGGGAATAATGGTACCCTCCTCGACCTGGAGGATATCACCGGGAACGACCTCTGGAGCCTCAATCTCCTGGAGGTTACCATTACGCAGCACAACAGCCTTCAGGGCTAGAGTCTTCTTCAACTCATCGACAATAGATCCAGCTTGGTATTCCTGGATGAAACCGACAGCAGCGTTAAGGAGGAGCAGACCGATAATGACACCGAAATCGACCCAATCTTCAAGACCAGCAGCGAGGACGGCGGCCGCCTCCATGACGAACTGAATAGGACCGACGAAGAACCCCTGTGATAAATCCGTTAGATATGTCTTGAACCATGGTTTTCTGGGGCTGGCATACGAAGAACTTGAGAATCAGGTTCTCCTTCTCTTCCTTCATCTGATTCAGACCATACTTTCGGCGACGCTCAGTAACCTGGGCTGTGTAGTAGTTAGCGACGATGTTGCTCACCAAGCTAGTCCAATGTCGAGCCGCCCGGTCTTGATAGGGCTGATTGAACAGTTGAGCGAGGCAATGCAACACCGAAACTTACAGTCTGTCAAACCCGAGCGAGTGTCGGTGTTGAGCATCTCCTCTGGAATAGTACGACCCTGGCCAGGGCTGGCACCCTCCTCTTCCTCTTCTTCATCACCACCATCCTGCGACTCAAGGTCCTCAATCAGAGCATCGATATCCTCATCCTCCTCTTCCTCGGCCTTTGGGTTGGCGGCAGGAGCGTGCTCGGGGTTGTGGTGAGCCGCCTTCTCGTCGAAGTTACCCGACTCGATATTGGTATGGATTGCCGGCGCAGCGGCGGTATTAGGCTCAGCCATTGTGGCGAGGACTATTACTATAGTCGAGATCTACTCGTTGTCCCAGATCTACCACTGCAAAGATGAAGGTCAGGATACGGCTTAACATAGGGTTGGAGATGTTATTGGGAATGTCGCTGCTGCCAGAGACAACAGCTGAGGGCAAGGGGACATATATGCAGCTGGAATGCTAGGAACAGGGAAAAAATGATTGTTGTTGCGGTGACGGCGCAACAACGCCAGGCTTAGCCCGCGGCCGAGAGGACCGGACAGGAATTGGGAGAGATTGGACCTACACAAGAATAACACAAACTGATATGGGGAGGGGGAGGGAGGAGAAAGTATGGTGGAAGGCACCAGCGTCGAGAACCTATTGATAGTTGACGAGCCGAATGAACAAGTCTCAACGCGGTAAGAGAGAAAAGAGAAATCGAAATCGTCAATTGCGACGGGCAGCGCGCTTTTTTAAAGGATAAGAGGCCAAGGACGGAGGGCAAGCAAGATGCTGGATGGATCCGCCGAAGAAGCTCTTCTCCAAAACGGGTGCATGTTAGCCAGGTTAGCAGCTAGCCAGGGCCGCCTGGACCATCGTGCTCGGTGTCTCGCGACCTCGCGCTACAGTGCGGACCCACCTGTCCCATCCTTCGGTGCCACCTATCAGAGCGACCGTGAATAAGGAACCAGTCTGGTGCGCCGCAGGCTAGTCATTGCAGGTACAAGAAACCCGATTCACTGTTACCTGTAAGCACGTACGTACGTACTTCTCCCTCGCGTCATTCATTGATTCGAGGTTTTATTGTGGTATAGTTAATACCCAGGTGCTCGCATTTGGCCGTCAGGTAGTTAATGATGGGGTTGTTGACTCGCACATTGTTAGCCATCCGAAGAGGACGGACTCCCCTGAGTAGGCATTGTCTCCGAGTGCAGCTAATGGAAATGAGTTGCACTTGCGTGTTAATATCACCTCCTACACCACCACCTATACCAGGGACAAGGTGCTATATGTGACTACATAATGCCCAAGTACCGGTAGTGTAATGCTGCAGGCGCAGTTGCGGAGGTATGTAGGTATCCCCAGCATTGATAAGAGGTAGCGGAGGATCCTGACTACCTAAGGACAGTTGGGATGTCGAAGCCGACACACTGTCAAAGCAAGTCTCTGCTACAGAGCCAGAGCTGCAGGGCTCCACTTTGGCCTGGTGCGCCATCTTGGACCGGAACAAGTACAGTAGCAGTACATGTAGGTAAATCACTCACTCAACTTTTTCCTCACTTGCCATGACGACAGACCGCAACAATGTCAAATATGCCTCGACTTGCCGACTTACTTGTTTTTTGGGCTCGGCAGCCTCCTAAGCGACAATATTCACTTTTTATGAGCTGTAGAAAGGTGTTGCCCACGCAATTGACATGTCCAACTATCTCCTAGTCCTCCCCAAACGCAGAGTTCTGCAGTAGTCTACATACTTTCGCTATCAGATGTGAGATTGTTTTGATGAGAATTTGATCAAAACACAGGTTCCGGTTTCCATCACAAGCAACATTGCCAGTGAGGACCCACATAAGCACGGGCGGACAGCACGGACCATCCCTGTTCCCAGTGGTATTGGTTACACTAAGACAGCACCCTGTCCCTCTGCTCCTTGTAGCTTATAGGTAGGTACTGCATAGGTATGTAGGTAGGTAGGTAAGGTACTTACCGTAAGTAGGGAGGTAGGCGTCCATACCCACTATAGCTTTAGGGCAAAAATCTATCCTACTCCAGTGCATCAGTGGTCACTTGATAAGAGCTGATATCTAGCAATCGCGGTAATAAGGGCAAGGCGATGCTGGAGGGCGAGCATCTCGGTCTTAATCGGTTCCTAACTGGAAGTGAGGAACCCACCATAGACGATTCGTGCGAGTCGCGAGGTCAGCCGAGAGGCATGCCCGCAGGTTGTACTGTGTCATATACTGTGCTCGGGTCTCCTTCACGTACCTACACTACCGATACCTCGCTCTTCTCCCAATTCCAATGAGCAATTTAACGCTCAAACAGCCACATATGCACAAGATATGGCCTTACAGCATTGCTTAAGATATAGCAACTATTCTCTGCGGCCCGAGCTGAAGTTACAACTAACAAACAAGGTTACAGTGTTAAACCTCCGCTCCCGCAAACGTCTGTGCTCCTGAGTTATTTTCTGTGCTGTGTACTGTACTATAGAGGCAGATACCTGAATAATAGCTCTATAAATCAGCGGTGTCAGGTCCTTAACTGCTCCTCCTTATTGCTCCTGGGCATTCCCCAGTACACCCCCAAGGAGTAGTTGTTCCCCAGTTGTTCCCACGCGGCGTGCGTATGCCTTGATTACCGCGGAGAATACCTAACCTATCTAGTATTTGCTGTAAGTAGATGTCCGCCCTTTGGAGCTAATCTTGTGTACGGGGGCATTTTTCCCCAAAAGTAGTGTAAAACGGCTTATTTTTATTAGAAAGCTCGGATGATCTGTTCAATCTCATCAAATCGCGATCCAACGCAATAGTAGTGTAGTCTAGTGCATACCAGAAGGGGATGTAGTTCAAGCCCCAGGGTCCTTTGCTGTCCAGCCGTGGCTGGCAAACCTACGTCATGCGGCCTTGATTTCGCCCTCCTGTCAGCCCTCGATGGGCCAGGCGGATACGCATTGCCGAACGCCATCACGTCGCAAGGGGCCAATTCGCTCAAAGGGCTCGCCTCACCGACAGACGTTTGAGCACAAGACCTGATCCGAGCAGACCCCGAGTATAGAGTATAGGTACTGTAAGACGCTCGACCCAGGTGTTCCGACCTGCCCCGGGCAGCGCATTCGCTCGGCATGGCCGGTTCCCCACCCCCCTTCGGTGTGCAGACGTAGGAACTGCGTGGGCTGCGGCAATTCTTCATTGCTTCTAGAATCCGATTTCTCTACACTAGGTACGACAATTTCCCGTGGTGTGGCTTCACGCCAGCAGCATCTTAGCTCCGCGTTGTACAGCCAGGCCGGTCCGCCATCGTCGCTGTCGCGAGTCGGCCGACACTCCCCAGTCTCTCACCGTCCTTGACACTTGTATCAGCTTCAAGGTTGGATAGCTTTGTTTAAGTAGTATTGTACATATCTCACAGCCATGACAGCAACACCGGGGAGGCAAGTCTGCCTCGAATGAGTGAGGTAGATCCTCATATGCCCGTTTAACTCTCTCGTCGCGCTGCAGCATCGCCCATTTCTAACAGTAATTATAACAGTGACCTACAGCAGTTACTTACTTGCTCGCGGTAGCTGGCTTTCAAGCCACCTCAACGTCGTCCACCATATACAGTACTGTACTTACGTACGGCGACCGTGCGACAGCAACGTGCACTGTTGCAATGAAAGCTACGACGGTACTAGCTAATCCTCGTGGGATCCCCATATTACGAAAAATCCCCCATAGCTCATCTACTTCAAGGCCAATTAGATCGACGCAACACGAACACAATGACCGAAACGGGACTCGCCCTGCAAGGGTTCTCTCGGCTAGTGTGATTGCGTTATTACTGGGGAAGGCTCCTCAGTGCAGAGACCGTTATACGCCATGACTAAGGCTGATATTCCAGTACCTTGGCCCAGTCCAGACACAGTGTTACGTCTCTCCTTGCAGCACGCGGACGAGACAGTCTGCTCCTGTCTGCTCCTGTCTCCTGTCGCAACGGAGGAATGCAGCTGTAAGTATCCTGCGCACCCCATGCCGAGTCCCGCCACTGGCCAATGGGTTCTTATTCGGACATTTAGCTCTTGATTACCCATCTTTAATTTCTCCAGGCGCGTCTATATTATCTAAGCCTGTTGAGGCTCGCGCTGTTCACGGAGAATCTGGCATTTCCGGAAAGCGACTTGCGTCAAACAGGCAATTATTTCCTGCCGAGACTAACATACATATAAGATTAGGGTGTACCTACGTTACACCAAGCTCGCAAGTTATACTCTCCAACAGGGCGTCAAGCCAGATTAACGAAATCCACCTCAAGCCGACGTCTTCGATCCGCGCAAGGAAAACACTTAATTCTAGGCGAATCCGCGGATCAATGCTGTAGAAGCCGATGGACCAGGCCTTCACCTCACGTGTCTCTTCAGCACATGCAGAACAACCCAATCTGGCCAACTACCGGTATAGCAGGGGTCCATGTCACGCACGGCCGCGCGGATGAAACTCTAACTCAAGGGAACCCAAGGCATAGTTGTCGAAGCTTGAAACAGCCGAATATGAGGCAATTGTCAATTTGTTTTGTCGTTGGCCTTCATGATCCCAGCGTCACTTACACCGACAATACCTCCCGTTGACCGGGTATTCCGAATCGACGAGTTCTTGAGGTGACCCGCCTGCTGTCTACGCCATTCAGCGCCCGCTCCAACTATCCACTCCGTGGGGGCACGAGTCAGCAAAAAGAACAACCAGATCGCATATCCGAACAGAAATGGAATCAATGTTCAACCAATGGAAGCTGTGGCGGCGCTAATGGCGCTAGCTCGTGCCGCGTATAGCGAACGTACACGATAGTAGCACCATCTGTAAGGTAAATTTTACCAAAGCAACATCTCGAGTCTATTTAGCAACAGCCAGGGTCACAAGCTAGCGAAGCCCGAAAAGTTTAGTCCCGTTTCGTTCCTGACTAACAACCTCTAAAATACCAAGGGTCTTGAAGCAAAACCTACCACCGCCGGCGCTCATGAGTGCTGGCTCATCGTCATGGAACGCAGTTGTACAGTAGAATCAATATTTTACCTAGAACATCAGACTAATGAGGATGTGAGAAACTACAAGTGTCTACTCAGAATACCCAATTGCCAAGATTCACTTTCTTGGTATTGGTGTTGGTCTTAGTCCTTTGAACAACTCCTAATTGGAACCGTCGTTTTGGTAGAATTAACATAATATCAGCCTACCTCCCTTGGCCGATTGAGGCTTACGGTTCAGACCATCTTCACCTCTTTCATAAAAGCGCAGGTAGAGATGGATCCCAGGCACATTCCCATCCCCCATTCGGAAACCCGCCCATCGAGACTTGGCGTCTTGGCTTCGTCACGCCAAGCAACCCTAGCCTGCCTTAGTGTACATACCGTAGCAATGTACCTACAGCGCGGATTTAATCACCTTCGTCTTATGGCATTGTACTTACAGTATTCGGTCTATAGGAACCGCGACCCCTATAAGTCGGAGTCTGTCTCTAAATATACCTCAAAACGTGTATCACAGTCAGGTAATATTCAGGTTCTGATGATTTTACTCTATGTCGCTTTTCGTATCATCCTTGTCACATAGATAGGTATAATTGCTGATGGGGGTGGACCATTAAACAGAAGCAGTAACGGCAACAGTGTTACACTACTCTGTTGTTAAAGAGCCGCGTATGTTGTAGTCTCGAGTAATCCGAAGACACGAAACCAGCGCGACTTCATCTGTCGTCGACTCACCTATCTCCATAACGTCAGTTATGGTTACCCAGGAGCCCTACGATATCTCTCAATACGACGCCGACCACCGAATAAGAGGTCCTTTGGTGGCGTTCAGCTGTGGATTGTTTGGCTAATTGAGGACTTGGCATGGTATTACGAGCGTCGAGAACATCTACATACTCACCTACATGACCACCACCGCAAGAAAGGAACATCGTAGCACTGGGAGGCACAATAATACCCTCTAGACTTGACCTTCTTTTTCCCTGGGTCCGCGTCAGAGTCCCGGGTGTATGTAAGTAAGACAGCCAATACTTTCTAGTGCCATGGCACAACATCAAGGGGTACTGCATTCGTCTACCGCGACAGTATAGCAGCACCAGCAGTTTTCACCACATAATGCCTGGATGGTTGCATTTGTTTCGGCAATCATAACGGATGGGACCACCTTTCCCCGGGGATCAGCAGGGGGCGTTGTCAACCCAAACCCGTCCCCGTGGTGGTTCCGTTAGTCCAGCGCGCGCCTGCACGACTCTTGCGTTGCTGCGGCCCCGACCGCTCTGCTCCGGGTGGTCAGTCGCTGCGTATATACAAACGCAACGTATTGGCATTCTGGGGACGCGGGGGCGGGATTTTGAGGCAGAGGGTAAGCCGGCCAGGGCTCTACACGGGCTGAAGACATTGATTAATTAAGAGTTTCTGATTGGGGCCTCGATCTCTCCACCAATGTCGCGCAATCTTGGGCATCGAGAGCCAAGACGGTAAAGGGTCTTGAGGCTTTTTTGCTTTGCATCTTCCCCTTCCTTTTTGAGTATTCATATCAGGAACAAGAGAATTCGCTCGGCCTTGGTACGCGCCCTAGCCACACGGAATCCCGTATATTGGATTAGTATACCTACCGTGTTCATTTCATACTACTACGGCTATGACTGAACCATTTGTTACGAGATACCAGGATCGAGGGATGCACCCAGCTGCCTGGAATTAAGAGAAGCGACTTTTATGGGACTGTCCCATGTAAATTTGGTATTATAGGCCTAGCTTTGTTACCCTGAAAATAGCACATGGTTTCCCAAAAACCGAGGCTTAGTTACACCGCTCTATTAGTATAATTATCAGGATTCGGGTTTCTAGCGCATTTTCTTGGCTTCTAGTCTCTCGACTACTGTAAGTAAATTAAAGTGGTAGAAGAAAACTGTCCGCATGTATCATGTTACAGTAACCTTTATATGTCAATGGATGGCTAGGCAATTCTTGAAAGATCTGCATGCATGCGTGGATCATGAACCAACCATCCATCCGCCCCGGCAGGCAAGAACACACAGGAAACGATGCTACACCAGGTACCGTACATAGGGTAGAGATGCATTTGCTTCCACGAAAAACATCTATCTATCGGCGACTTTGGGTGATTTGATTGCATCAACCTACCTACGCCGCCAGGACTGTACAGTTTGTAGTTAGCATATGCTACATTACCGACTGTACCTACCCTTAAGACCATAGTGCCACAGCCACGGCCTTCGAGCCGAGAGCAGCTAGACGTGCAAACGCAGGTCGAAACCTGTGCCATGGCTTGGCGCAGATCAATTAATTGTTTTCGCTATCCACGTACATACCAGTCTAGCAATGCACAGTCTATTGTCATAATGAGAACAGGCATAAGTATAGATAATTAACCGGGCTAGAGGAGATCTCTGACGAAGTCTCGAACCGGCGACTTGTACGCGCCGCCGTCGCAGTATTTGCGAGACTTATTGGCATTTCATCGTTGGTTACGGCTTACGAGGTCGGTCTTGGCTGTCTGAGCCACCGTCACCACCGATTCGCTCGGTGGCGTGGTTGCCCTGGCAGCCCTGGCAAGAGGGAAATAAAATCGATTGCGACGACGTTTTGCTTGATTGCTGCAGGGTTCAGTTCTAAGCGCTATTAGTCTCCGGGTAGATCCCCAGGGCCGGATATGTCCCGGGTTAGGTCTTGGGAGGTTGAGAACATGGCCAGGTAGCTAAGCTAGCTAGGTATATGCCCAAGTTAGTATGGTAGACCTGGAATTATATGAGAAGACCCGTGAGATCGACGAAGTATGTTGTCAATCGTTGTTTGGTTGAGACGTAGTTCCCGGTCCCCGGATTACGTACGTAAAACATGTGATAAAGAAAGCTTGTCAGCTGTGAAACGACCCCCGACAGAGAGCTAACGTCGCGAGACCCTGCGTTGTCCTGACCGAGTTCCAATCATAGAGGG
Source organism: Xylaria telfairii (assembly GCA_022495065.1). Lineage (NCBI taxonomy): Eukaryota > Fungi > Ascomycota > Sordariomycetes > Xylariales > Xylariaceae > Xylaria > Xylaria telfairii. The sequence goes on along the minus strand of MU383982.1, from coordinate 16,827 downwards.
AAGAGTAGCTGATGAAAATTTATGTTATGAAACAGCTTGTTATGCTAAGCTAATGTATTCCGTCCCAGGAAACGAATGATATCATCAAAAGGTTCACAGTCTTGGCGCCACGGCATGTCTCTAGGTGCTATCGTGAAGGGGACATTATGCTACTCGTAGGTGCTTAGCTCCTCACCTAGTCTATGAACCGAGTCATGTTTATCACGTTCCTTGTCTCCTAGATGAAGGCACCTGATAAAAGTCATGCCATATTGAGTTTGGCATTTCTATTCGCCCCGGGGCTTTGTGCTACTGTAGAGTATATATAGACAGACAGCAGACTAGCGAGGTCTGTCAACAGGTAGTGTAGAGGAGAGAGGCCGGGGAATATTCCTATAGTTAGTACTTATTTGAGGTGTCACATAGTTCCGTACTTCTACCTGTCACACAAATGAAGGAGCACTCATTCCATACCTCTCGTTTGATATATCGTGTTCCCACTTTATATGAGAACCCTAAGCTAGATGGGTAGTATCAGGTAAAGACGAGCACAGAGTGAGGAGATTGCAAGTAAAGTGGTAGTAGGATGATGTACGTAGTCCAAGTAATGAGGCTCTAATCCCATCCCCTACATATTCAAGAATCCGTTATGAAGCGTTCCAATTACTCCCATGTGATGCCAGCCTACCAAACAAGGGCCCGCGCCATTTCAGAAACTAGGTTGAATAGGAATTCAAGCCTATGACACTAGGCTCAGACGAATCCATAGAATTATTTAGATATAATATACATGAAAGGTTTCATGTACTCTTCAAAGGACTTCTTCGGTTTGCGCTGCTCGTAGGCTCGAAGCTATACTTGCTATCGTGAAAACGCGATCTCGGTTCAAATCAGGGCTGATCCTCTAGAAAGACTGTACAATACACGGCATAGAATTCTAACAAGTAATGATTGTTTGGCAACCTCATTCATGGTCAGCCATTGAAGAAGATTAACTCTCGTTGCTTAGGCTCTGAATGAAACGATTCATGGAATCCTATAGTTTAGGTGATAACAATGACGAAAAAGTGCCCCGCGACAAAGATGAATGTCAGCCTAATAATCCTATTATATATAAACAAGAGTCTACTTCTTTGTCAGGGCATAAATAATAGAGGTATTGTTCTAGAAATAGTTCTTTATGGGCAGTCGACGCCTAAATACTCCCGAGGTCGTCTCGTATCTCGATACTCTCTCTCACAAGCATAGACTAGCTAAACACATTCGTAAATAACGATCACCAAACTTAGGAAATCTCCCCGGACGACTACATAACCAATTTCAACATGGTTTGCACCGATTGCGCCAAGAGAAACAACGCTTCCTTCACCCCCTTCCTCGGCCCTGAGCGGTACCGCCCTTGCATGGATGACTACGAAGTATGTAGCACCATGCACAGAGATATCGAGCGGTACAACGACGAATTTGACGATATCGTCGACCATTTTCTTGACCGAGTGGGGTATCTCGACGACGAGGTCAAGGAAGGTATGGTAGCTATCCAACTCATGCTAGCTGAGTTTGTAGAGCGTATCTACAATTTACAACGAGAGCTTTCTCGTAGTCTATGCTATAGTAATGACCGTCAAGATAGGCTTGATGCCCTGTGCCAAGAGTTCGAGGTAAAGGCAACCGCCTTGCACAACTTCCTGGAACGCATCGCAGTCGCGCCCCGTTCGGAGCTAGGCGCAATCGAGATGTCTGCTGAGGATTGGAAGGTTTTGATTAGAGAGCTCCAATACGGCGTTGCCAAAGGATACCTCATCTATATATAGATATCTATATATTTCTCTGGGCGGTTGAGCCTAGATGTTTTATTTCGTTTTGTTACGAGATAGGACATGTATATAGGCCACCCTTTCATCCCATAGTATATAGTTCGGTAGGCTACAACATAGTTGTTACCTCGACCCTTGGTACGTTACCGCTTGTGACTATATGCTGTGACCTAGGGTCACCTCGTAACAGTTTTGAATATGCCGGGGATTGGGAGGAAGGGTAAATAGATATGACATGTACTATAGAATATTAGACTATTCTAACGAGCGAGAACCATTACCGGAATACCATGAGACACAACAACGTCAACGCTCCTTAGTCTAACCTACTCCCGTATCTATACTCTTAGACATGCCTCCTTGTGCACTTCCTGTAGGGTGTTGGCTATGCTGTCTAGGATAGACTTCCATTCACCTTCCGGTCACCATATACTCCAAAGCGAATATACACATGTCGTTATTCTAATAGCCCTTAACGCATGACTGTTGGCATTTCGAAGGAGATATTCATCCATGAATACAAGTCAACGTAGTGTCTACAAGTATGACACAATTAAATAGAGTTCGCATAGCCTTCGGTGACGTTGTACGGCATCCCAAAGAACTCGAACAGGAATGGTGATAACGAGTAAAACGAGGTTTCCAAGACCCTCCTATCTCGTAGCCACAGGAGTTACGAGCACTTCCGAAGACACCGGGAGATTATCTAACCAACCACGGACGGCCCCCTGACTATTCATACTATGGCGCCTAATAAGATAGTTCATCGACTGCATATATTTTAACCTCTAATGTAGTTTTCTGTTTTTATACATAGCCTATATAACAAATTTCTAGTGATATAACTTAGGAACAAAGCCTGAAGCAAACTCTATTGCTAAAGAAGAGAAAAAAAGCCCCGAAGTAAGAAGCTGCGCCTTCAGCCAAGAAGCCGAACTCTTGCTTAAATCTGTTCTGTTCTAACCATGGCGAACAACGAGCTCGCTTCTACGTTCTATTGACTAATGAACCACTTTCCTGTGGCGTAAATAGTATATTCAATCTTTATGTTTGAGTTTTTGACCTTATATACCATAGTATCTACACTCACCAAGCTGTAGGACATACGCACTGGGTATTAGTCTGCCACACAATAGTCACCCTGTGTTCTGTTGGCGTGACTGATTTAGATATGTGTAGCTACACGAGTAACCTCCATGTGCTTTAGAGGTCAGAGGGTTCACCGAGTCTCATGGTGAATTAATGGAGATAAACGTCTCGTCTGAGCAGACGAGTGACTACCTATAATGAGTAACACATGGTTCGGTAATATTGCGGTTTGGACTATATAACTCTATAGTGTTTGAAGCTCGGTTATAAGTACCTGCCTATTAACTCTCTAGGGTGCATATTCAATTTGCTTTATGACTACTGTTTCACCCAGCGTTGGTACATATTAATCTAGTGTAGCACCTTCTCTTCACTTACAAGCCCCCCTTCTTTATGTAATGTGCTCCCATTACTTACTTAAGCTTGTATGCAACTCCAAGGATATGATCTCAGCTACAGCCTCCTGAGTATCCCCATCTTCTGATGGTCATATATATGGACTGCTCTTATAACCTTGGCAAGTTAACCAAGAACCGCAGTTTATGCTTGTCCACCCTCAACTCACACTGATTACTAATGTTTCGTCCATATCACTGCTAAACGCAAGTTTCAGGCCGGCATCGCATATGTTGGACGATGTACTCCCCGCCAGCGCGGAAGGGAATTGCTTGTATTTTTAAGAGCCGTCCGTCATGCCATCCCATACAAAAAAAATGTAAACCAGACATAACCGGCGTTAAACACCCGCATACCTTCTCCCACGTTTCTAGGAGTACTGTATATTCCAAGCTGTTAAGGCATGGCAAAACCGTCCCACGCCCAATGATGTGTCATCAAGAAAGCCAAAAGCCTGATCTGCAAACATAGATTGTTGAACAGGCTCGCAGGCTCAGGCTCAAATTCAACACCGGATATAAATCAGAAAGAAATAGTCCCATCAACAACAGAGAAGTCTATATTGGCAAGTTGAGCCATCCATTCCTTTATATGTTCCCTGGTATTGTTGAGTGTCCCATAAAAAGCCCGAGCAAATCCGTCTAAACGCCTTCTAATGCTTAGCCGTGACCTTGTCACCAGTCAGCTTCTCAACATAAGCCTTGGCCCTATTTGCAAGAACTGTGTTAGTAGACTGTTCGTAAAAAAATGGTACACATTGGCCGATGGGGAGAGGAAACTTACATGTCACCCATGGCCACCATACAAACCGTTTGCCAAACACCGAGACCAATACGCGGGGCAACGCCGCGGTACAAGCCCTTAACTCCGTTCGTCTGGTAGATGTATCTGAAAGTGTTCCCAACCGTCATCTTCTTAGGTCGGTTGGGGTCCTCCTTCTTACTCTGCATTTCTACACGGATGACCTCAATGGGCTGGTTCCAGGCTGAAAGACCACCGCCAATGGTCGAAGACAGGATCTTCTCGACGACGCTGAGCTTCTCACCGTGCTCCTTGCCGGTGACGCGGCGGATACCTTGCTCAGCGAGACGCGAGAGACCGAAGCGCGAGCCCCAGTTGGTCATCTGGCGGATCGCAACAGCGTTGACACCCTTGTTGATGCCTCGGATACCCTCCTTCTTGTAGATGTCCATGAAGGTAGCGAATGTGCTCGGGGGTTTGACACCAGCAGCCGCGATCTTGTGCTGGGTGATCTCGACCGTCTTCATGCAGGTGCAGAAGCCCATGGTAGCATAGGCCTGGGCGACGCCACCAGCGACACCACCGAAAATGCCGCCACCGAACTCGGAAGCACCGGCAGCGCGGGCATAGTATTCGGCCTCGGAGGCGACGAAAAGCAGCACGGCGCCTTTGGTCGATGCTTCGATCCAGGCCCAGGGGATTAGACCCTGGTAGACTACAGACCGACATGCCAATTAGCGATGGAAACGAAAGATGGAAAACTATGAGCAATTGTGGCTGTAATTGTGCTTACATCCAAGAGGACCGCCGCGACCCCAGATGCGACCGAGGGCAGCGCCAAAGCTGTCGCCTCGGTTCGCGGCCATGGTGGTCTTGACGACCTCGAGAGGCTGGCCAAGGGTGGTGACCTCAAAGAGATTGAGACCAGCGCCGAGCAACAAGTTGGAGAACTTGATGGGCTTTTTCTCGAGTTTCTTCTCCGTTAGAGGAGGCGTCATGCCGGCGGTGGTAGGGGACATGGCTCGTCGTCGTTACTGGGGAGGGGGGCCTGACCAAGGCAATCGGGTGCTTCGTCGCGGAGGAGGGGGGGAGGGCAATGCCGAGATGGACGAGAAAGTACGGAGTTGGTTGATGATGGAGATAGTGCAAGGTAGGATTTGTTTTTTTTTTGTATCGTGAGGCTGGCCGTAAAATGTCGGACGTAAGCCGCAGGGCCACCCACAGCCTATACCTACCTAGGTATGTACCTAACTGCACTTATCTTTACCGCCACCAGTGCCCTTGGTTAGGTACTGTAGATACAGCGCCTACAGAAGGTTGGTGAGCAAGTACGGATTACAGTAACGATAAATCCCCTATCCGTGCACTGATTGGGGGTTGGGGTCGGGCTATCTCGGATGTGGAAATCTAATCATGTCATGTGGGACGGTGACCTGCCATGTGGGAGGCTGATTGGTGCCTCGGGATCCCGATTCTCGCAGGCCGACCAGTTACCGACCCAGACCGAAAAGCCACGGGCGTAGGTATCGAGGCACTACAAGTAGGTACCTACTTGGCGAACTCCATGCCGGAGCATGTGCGATCCATTTACCTAGGTCCGAGTGTTCATCCATGGCCTCAGGCATCTTTCACACGGAACACATGTGAACAGCAATAGACATGCGGACGACGCCTATAATCAATATTGTGAATGCTATCATGCCAAGACTATATACTTACAGTGAACTACCTTATGTATCTAGTAGGTAAGTACATATGGATGTACATATATGCATGTATAAGTTACCTAAGATAGGTACCTCCTAGTCGAATCAACGATCAAGCGGTCTGCCATTATACTAGTAGGATTGGGTAGTACATACATGAGATGATAACTGCTTCCTCCTCAACAATTGCTATATGTAATTGCTAATTGCTAGTTATACCTAATAAGTCAGGCACAGTACAGTACAGTAAGCTCTATCACTGCTCACATCTCACTTCGTCTTATTCCGAGACCCATCTTACCCGCGCGCAATCGGCGCTCAACATTTCGGACTTTCCCCAAAATATGACCTAGCATCCCTGAGCCTGCAGGTCAGATTTTTGAATATGAAGAACTGTTATCCGGGCAGGAACCTAAACCTATTTCGGTAAACCCCCACATATGTTGCTTGGCTTACCTAAATTTGGTTAGAATTAAAGCACACAGGTACAGAAATCGAAAAAAACAGTATAGTTGCGCGGTCGGAAGTGTAGTTTGTAGCCAAAAAACGTTTTTTCGATCCAATTAATTACGTACGTAGTCTATAGCTAAAAAGCAGTTATTTCGATCTATTCGATTAAATCTGTTATTTGTAGTAGGCCAGCTAAAACGGCGATTTCTATTAAGATAGCTGTACAAGTACGGATTACAGTACCTTAAAAGCATAGGTTCACTACTAAATTTAGTTAGATTGGGTGCGAATTGGAGCGTGTGTGGGGCACTTACTGGAATGGGTTTAGGTTCCTGCCTAGATAACAGATCGTCATATTCAAAAATCTGACCTGCTGAGCCTGTGTCGGCGCTGTGCATACCTACTTAATTAATTTGTATCACAGTCCACTCTGATTCGCCAAGCTGGGGGTTGGTAGAACACATACTGTATTTACAGTACTGTACTGTACCCACCTCTTCGCAGCGTTAAGCTGCACTACCCCTCGGACTTTTTTTTCTTCTTTTTTTGTAATGCAACAATGAATTTTAACACTTCCCTAATAGAGGAGCATTCGCACGCATGACATGTCACATACATCGCCGTCTTTGTTTACGAGGAGATATTGCGTGGTAGTCGTGACTAGAAAAAGATGGCGATCCTTGTCCTAAAGCACAATCATGGTATATTAATGTACAAGCGCAGCTTTTGGTATCATACGGGGACACAGTCTCTAATGCAACGCCCCCATTTGATACACAATGCCACCCTTAGACCGTCTATAATGCGTAACCTGTGCCCCTAAATGTCGAAAAAATACAACTCCAAGCCTTTGGGAAATATTTACAGCTTGTTGCAGATCTCAATCCACTTGGCCGTCGAGAAACTCTTAGGGCGCTCGATGGGGGCACCAACGGCACGGTCTATGATGAGCTGAGGAAGCACACCAATAGCACGAGACACACCGAACAGGACAGTGTAGTAGTTAGCCTCGGTCAGGCCGTAGTACTGGAGTAGAACTCCAGAGTGGGCATCAACATTGGGGTAGGGGTTCTTGGTCTTTCCGTGCTCGGTCAGGACACCAGGGGCAATTTTGTACACCTGGCTGACGAGCTGGAACATGGGGTCAGTGGGCATCTTTTCCTGAGCGAAGGTGCGCTGAGCCATGTAACGGGGGTCGGTCTTGCGCAGGACGGCGTGACCGTAACCGGGGACGACACGACCCGAGTTCAGCGTGGACCAAAGGTAGTCCTTGATGTTCTGGTCGCTCAAGTCATCGCCGATAACCTTCTTCATCTCAGTGAGCCAGTTCAACACCTCCTGGTTGGCGAGGCCGTGCAGGGGACCGGCCAGACCATTTAGACCAGCAGCCAGCGACAGGAAGGGAGAGCTCAGAGCACTGCCAACAAGGTGAGTGGTGTGAGCGCTAACGTTGCCACCCTCGTGATCAGTGTGAATGGTGAGGTACAGGCGCATCAGCTCAACGAAGTCCTTGTTCTCGCCAAAGCCGAGCTGGTTGGCGAAGTTGAAACTATAATCCTTGTCCTGCTGGACCGGGGCAACCTTGCCACCCTTGAAGACATTCTGGTAGATGCGGGCGGCAATGGTGGGGAGCTTGGCAATCAGATCCATAGAGTCCTCGAAAGTGTATCCCCAGTATTCTTTCTTGTTGATACCCTTGGCATAGGCCTTGGAGAAGGATGAGGTCTGCTCGAGAGCTGTGACGGCGAGGGAGAACTGGGCCATGGGGTGGAGGTCGGTAGGGCAGCGGTCGATGAGCTCCTCAACAAACTTGGGGATATCGGATCGGGCAGCCCACTCAGCGGACAAGTCGCGGACCTGTTGCTCGGTGGGGACCTCACCGGTCAGAAGAAGCCAGAAGAGACCTGTAAATACTCAGCTTTCGAGCTCCCCAGACCTGATTGATTGTACTCGGACTGAACTTACCTTCGGGCAGAGGCTCCTTGCCACCAGGGGCCTTAGGAAGAACCTCCTGGCACTCGGGGATGGTCTTGCCACGGAACCGGATGCCCTCCTCAGCGTCGAGAACAGAGCCCTCCCAAACAAGGGACTTGATGCCTCGCGCACCACCGTAGACTTGGTCGAGAGTGACCTTGTCAATGACCTTGGAGCCATGCTCTCTGTGGAGACGGTAAGCATTGGGTCAGCAACGGGGCGCACACGGAGAGCCTACTTTCGTAGTGTCTTGATCTCGTCAATCTTCTCGGGGAGTAGCTCGGCGAAGCGCTCCTTGAGGGTCTACATAGGCACGAAGCCGTCAGTCACTCCAGTTTGCAGGTGTAGCGTGACTGCGATTGGTCCCAGGTGCGGCATACCTGGGTCTTGGCCGAGTAGCATCGCGCAGCGTTGAAGGCGGTGGTACGGGAGGCAAGTCTGGGAGCTACAAGCGAGGAGCGTAGAGCGGAAGAGCCCAGACGAAGTGTGGACGCCATGACGTGATAGGGAAAGAGGACTATGCAAGGCTGAGGATTGACCGGACTACAGAGTGATTGACGAATGAGGCCCACGAGGAATGGAGAGTAGGTACAGGGAGAGGGAAGAGAAAAAAAGATATCGTAGAAATAGCTCAAGCACAATTTAGTAAAAGGTGGTAGGAGTCGGATTCGATGGGGAAGCAGCCGGCCAATGGGGTGCTAGACCTTGTTCGGACTGGAGGATGCCACCCTGCCTTTCACCCTGCCGCCGCCGTTCCATGGCTACGACCAGCCAGCCCGCGGTCTGGGTACCTAGGTATCTACCTAAGTCCGGTACATATGTAGGTACCGCAGTATCCGCACCAAATCCATTGCTGGCCACGCTGACGTCAAAGCTGTTGTTGTATCTTTGAGCCGTGATAGGAAGAGGGACTTGTCTATGGCGGAGATTCTTGAATGTGAATAAGACGAAAAAAGTAAATAAGCAGCGCTTGACCAATTGTAATCAATAGCTAAGTATATATGTCCACCACCTTGATGCTGGACCTGATGCCAGGCCGGCACGATTCTCCATCATCCTCACTGGTTGGGTAAATGGGAAGCAGCATGTCCGCCAAGTGTTGAAAGTAAAGAGGTTAGCCATTTTCAACGAACTGGTGATACTGCAGCTGCAGGTAGGTCAGACAAAGAAAAGAAGAGGAACAAGAGGCTCCGGCAAGGGACTAGTGTTACCTGGGTAGGTATATATAGCTCTTAAAGATGTTTATTCATCTCCCATCTGCTCACAGCCTCTTCAAGTTTTATTTTTGTTTTTATTTGGTGGCCTATCTATGACCTACCTTATGTCCATGCAGGTACCTATACCTGCCTTACATAGGTAGGTAGGTACATATGTAGGTATGTAGGTACTACCCTGTGCATACTGTATAAATTCACACACCCGACACCGGCAAGTGACGCTTCCTCATTCTGCTTCTTTGATAAATGAATAGACTACCCACACCTGTAGTGGTTGGCTATTTAGAGATTTGGTGCAGCAAGCTTATCTAAGTTTTGAACACAAAAAGTAAAATGACTTGAAAGTTTCTCAGGTACCTACTTAATACAAAGCACTGCGCACCTTCCCCTGCAGCAGTTATTACTGCTGTACTGTCTGTAGGTCCCTACATAGGTACCTACTTTGGTAGCTTGAACTGATGTGAAGCCTGATTGGCTAGGTACTGGTTGGCCAGAAGAGCCACAGAGCCCCGGAGTAGCCCCGTGCCAGGTATTGGGTTGCACCAAACTGCCGTTGCTCCCGCTCCACATTGAAATTCTCTGCAGTGCGCGGCCAGAAGCGAGCAGCTCCCCTCATCTTCCCCCCGTTTCCTTACCACACTACCTACGGATCACTTTTCCCCATCCAGCTTCCATCATCCATCCCCCATCCATTTGCAACACCATACAACACGGCTCACACCGGACACCGGACAACAAGCGCAGCCACGATCGTGATTGTTGCATACCGCCGCAGCTGCAGCCGCCGCCGCCGCCACTCATCGATCCATCCGATACGTCGCGGTATCGACACGACACACAGCATCGTAGCTTGGCGTCTCCGACACATTGCGCAACGTACGCCTGCCTGCTTATTGAGTCCCGTGTTCCGCATCTTTACCTTTCATTCACCTGGGCACAGCATCACATCGCATCGCATCTTCCAACCGCCCCCATCCAGCCAGAATCCCCGCGGCAAGTCCTCGTTTCGGCTTGGCCAGCGGGCCCAGTAGTCAATCAACCGCCATCACCAGCAGTACTTAAGCCTCGTGGTTTGACTATCATTGAATCTCCTAGCGCGCGTCCTTCATCTGCTCGTATTGCGTCTAGCCACCATCACTCGTGGGACCACTTGGGCATCTGCGCACTTTTCCCGCGACAAACAACCTTTTCGGTAGATCTGACCTTCCAGGCTGTAACAACTCACTACCAAGTGTCCTCGTACATCTCATATTTAGTAGTCACCAACGTGCTAGAAGACTTCTCTGCTCGTCTCGGTGATAGCCAACGGCCGACTGAGCGGGCCCTGTTTCTCTGCAAATCTCGCGATACCACTATTCTTGCCTAGCTGCGTATATTTCCCATCGCCAGTAGTCAGGAGATAGCCCGAAGGACACCATGTCATCGGCAGTAGCAGAATTAGAGGCTGGCCTGAATGCCATGCAGAATTTGAAGCCTCCCGGAGTTTCCGGATCTCGTATCGCCACACTAACCGCTCTCTGCGTGAACAACGTCCAGGTAAGATGGAACATGGCATCCTGCGCACAGCACCGTTTTGGCCGATGCTAACCAGACTCTCTTGCTGTAGTCCGAGTCTGTACTCATTCAGAAAATCTACACTCACTTCAAAAAGGCCCCGGCAACCCACAAACTGGGCGTGCTCTATGTCGTAGATTCCGTAACTCGCAAATGGGTCGATCAGGCGAAGCAGCATGGACAGCCTATCAATAGTTCTGCACCAGATGGAACATACGCTGCTGGCGTCCATAGAGTAACGGAGCTACTTCCAGTCTTGATGAATGACATAATTCAAAATGCCCCCGGAGAACAAAAGGTACGCTCTATCTAAATCGCAAACTCACATCCCGTACACCGTAATCTCAAGGTTGCGCCACCAACCGGCCAAGCAAGCTTTTGGAACTACCGAACCCATAGCCGTTGATTTCATTCCACCGGGAGCTTAATGTGTGCGGCCGATGACTATGAACGTGCAATTTACCTAACGTATGTGACTAGGAGAAAATTAAGAAGCTCGTTGATATCTGGGAGAAAGGCCAAACATTCCCCGTGGCCATGATTGAGTCGTTCAAGCAGAAACTCAATGCCCCACAAGCCCCTCAAAGTAGGTCTTCTGATTTCTGTTCAGAAAATATTTCACGCTTCGGGTGCCCCGTGCATTCCTGCTGGTTCATGTGTCTGATATGTGTTTCATATATTATAGATGAGTCTACCACGCCTGTGGGTAGTCCCCCACCGGGCGCCGACTTTTCGGGCTTCACCGAGACCAAGCCGCCCATCACTGAAGCCCCGAATGCTATCATGGAGGCTCTCGCTAATATTGCTCGGCAAAATGTCACCGCTCCGCCTACAAGCGTCTCCGTTCCTGCTGCAGGTAGCCCGTTCAGTATACCACCGACACAATTGGGCGCCGTAGCACCGCAACCCGCGTTGCAACCAACACAGAGCCAAACCCCCACGCAGGCCCAAGTTCCATTCCCAGCTGTGGCGGCCCCTGTAAATGTTCCTGCTGTGCCGTACCCGTATGCTTCGCAGGCCCAGCCTCAAGCTCCTATTCAGAGTCAGCCTTTTGTGCCCCCGGTGACTGCAAGTAATCAAGCTTCCGGGTTCCCTGGCGTTGCTTCTGGTGCACCACCGGCAGCCGCGGTTGGTGGCGTAGACCCTAACATCCAGCAACAAGTAATGCTGATCAAGTTGCTGGCGGATCAAGGTGTTCCCCCGGAGAAAATACCTTTGATTATAGCGGGCATACAGAATGGGGCTGGTGCTGGTGCTGGTGGTGCTGGTATTCCGCCGTCTGCTCAACCCTCTATGCCTCAGCTCCAGCCTGGCCAACAGCCTTACGGTAATTCTTGGGGCCAAGAGAGCTTCCGACCCGATGAGTCGCGTGATCGTAGCTTCAATCAAGTGAGATCGCCCCCCAGGTATCATGATAGGTCTAGGTCTCGTTCCCCTCCGCGCCACTGGGATCAGCGTGGACGTGACTATGGTGGGTTTGGGCCTAATTCACCTGGTGCTGGACGTATGGATGACCGCGACCGACGTGGTAGAGGATCGGATTACCGTCAACGTAGCCCACCAGGTCGGCGTAACCAGAGCCCAAGCCCTCCCCAAGAATATCCTCGTCCTGGTACCAAATGGGTCGAAATTGACAGGGCCCTACCACAAGGTCATATTAAAGGTATGTCTTTCGCGCATGAAGCTGGGGTGGTATTCCTGCTAACAAACCTGTAGTCTTGAGCAGAACCCTCTTCGTTGGAGGTGTGACGTAAGTCCATCATTTGAAAGCTTTTGAGTTAAGTGGCTTACTCATTCAACAGATGTTCCGAGGCCGAGCTCCGGTCGGTCTTTGGCCGCCATGGGCAAGTACAAACATGCATAGTGAACAAAGATAAGCGCCACGCTTTCGTAAAGATGGTCACCCGAAGAGATGCTGTCCATGCCAAAGAAGCTATGGAAAGTGGCAGCTTTAGAGTATGTCTAGTCGTGCAACTGTTGCATGGGATCCTTAAGCTAATAACTCTACAGACTCGCTGGGGAGTTGGATTTGGTCCGCGGGATTGCAGCGATTACCAAACAGGCATTAGTGTTATCCCTATCTCTAAATTAACTGAGGCCGATAGGAAGTGGATGTTAACTGCTGAGTTCGGAGGCAGCGGAGGGCGTCCGATTGAGACAGGCCTAGTTGTTGAAGAACCTGATATCGAGATAGGCGCTGGCGTATCCTCGAAAGCCATCAGCCGACGTATGCAAACAGATAAAGGCGGTAGACATGGTCCGAAATCCAGCCGCAGTGGTGATGAGGATGACTTCGGTCGCTGGCGAGGCAAGAGAGACAGCCGTCACGACAACGGCTCCTCCAATGATCAACCCCAAGGTCAGACCGATTTCTCTCAGTTCCCATTTGGCATCGGAACCGGCCCCAACGGGATGCCTGTCTTCCCACCTGGGTTCTCTTTCCCAGCACCAGATCAGTACAACGCGGCTGGATAGGGTTCTAGAAGAATTCAACGAAAAAGCAAGTAGTCGATTTCCTTGGCAGAACCCATCTTTCGTTGCATCGCATTGTGTTTGACAACAAGCACTACTCTCTTGTATGGTTGCATGGATCGGCGTTGATGGTGAGGTGCATTGTGTCAACTCTTGGGTTGGTATTTGTGTGCATGGATTATATCCTGTCTTGAGAATGGAGAGCGCCTTGACTGCTATAGGTAGAGTCAGTGGCATTTTAAACGGGGATATACCTTGGAGGGCGTCTAGTACACGCATTTCTCCCTTGTTCACATTCGGGTGGTCTAATGGGTGCCAGACAGTATGATCATATAAATTCAAGTTCAACTTAAATTGACAGGCAGAGTACTTGTGTTAGTCAGCCTTAACACTTAAGTGACCACCTTAGCATAAATAATAGATGATCTATATATTTTCTTAGCATTAAAGAAATTATCCAACTTTATCTTCGCCTTAATGCTTTTTCTGCTTGCTTTAACAAGTGACAAGATTAACAACTTATGTTTTTATAATATGTTAATATAACTAAAAAAAAAAAAATTAAAATAAACTACTTTATATATTAAAATAAATATATTTATTAAATATTATTATTTATTATTAATATATATTAATATACTTTTTATTATATATTACACTTATATAAAGTAAAAGCTTTAATAATTAATACTGTCTTAAATAAAATCTATAAGTAAAAAACTTAAGAGAAGAATAAAATTTACATAGCAGTTATAGGGCAGTGCTCACTGCACCTATAATCAATCCTTATGTCACAAGTAAAGAAGTTGTCAGGTCAGGTACAACAGTATATTAGCCTTAGGAATAATAGGTAGTAGATTAAACTAAAGCTTGTAGAAGGGATGAAAGGTGTGCGGAGCACATCCGAAAGTAGTAGGCTTATATGGGCTGGATCTGGTGGCTTAAGGCAGCCAAAGGCTGGCCATGACAACTTAATTGGTTGTATGGCTGCGTACAACCATGCGCGTAGCCACACACAGACCTGTATTTACGCACAGAATTTGCTCTGCAAATTCTGTTCCTTTCTTTTTAGTTCTTTACTTATAGATTCTATATAATACAACACTTATTGTTAAAGCCTTGGCTTTATTTAAGTGCCACGCGTAATATATAATAATTTATATATAAAAATAAACCTTGTAAAAATTTATATTATTTTTTTAATAAAATAGCTTAGTTAATTAAACGTGCGTGCTTAACTAGCTAAGCCATTAAAACAACTATAATTAAACATAGCCATTATATTTATATTTAACTTAGTTTATATAATATTTAAATATATAAAAAACAATAAGTTAATAGTTATATATACATTAACTTATTTAATATATTAATAGTTTTTTAAAGAAAAAAAAACAATTAAAATATAAAATTATAAAATTTTTGTTATAGCTAGCCTTTAGCTGCTTTAAGCTACTAGATCCAGCCTATATAAACCTATTATTTTTAGATATACTTCGTATACCTTTTATCTTTTCTATAAGCTTTAATCTAGTCTACTACTTACTATTCTTAAAGTTAATATATTATTATACCTGATTTAACAACTTTTTTATTTGTAATAATTTTAAAGTTTTAACCTTAAAGTCACTTATAACTTTTATTTTATAATAATACTACGATATATAGTAAAAACCCCTGCTACTACAAGCAAATAATTTATAAGTAAAGCTTAAAGCAAATATAAAACCTTATTAAAAAAAGAACAACAATTAAACCTTATTTAAGAACTAAGACCTTTATAAATCCTGGCTTCAGGAACTACTGGAAGATTTTTTATAGCTTTTGTAAACCCTGAAGTTTTAAACGTAGAATACAAGCAGATTTAAAAACAAATCCAAGAAATCAAGGAACTTTAAGAGCAAACCGGAGCTTTATTTTTAAGTTATTACTACTTTTAAAACAAGCGCATACCTAAACCGGACCCTAAAAGAAAATAACCCGCTAAAGAAAGCTTTTTTAAAAAAAAAACGCAAGAACTTAAAAAAAAGCGTTTTTTTTATTATACAAGGCATTTTAAAAACCCTAAAACTTTTCATAAACTTTTAAAAGAATTTAACAAACTAAAAAATAATTTATTTTTATTAAACTTTATTAAACCAGGCTAAGAACTTTACGGACCATTATTAATATATAAATATTATTAACACAAAAAAAAATTAAATTAAAACAGCAATCTAAATTTTAATAAATTTTTAAATTTTAAATACTTTTATTTAACTATAGATTTTATTTATAATAAATAAAATAAATAGCTGCAAAAATTATAGTTTATATTTTTTAATTCTTTATAAAAATTTTAAAAAGCTATATAAAAAATTATTTATATAATTAATAAAATAAATTAATTTTATAAAAATATATATTAAAGCTTTTTTATTAAATTAATACTTATAGATTATATTTAATATATAAATAATTAAAATATTTTTGCTATATAGTTTAAAACAATAATTTATTAATTAATTTATTTAAAAATTAATATTAATAAGCAGCTTAAAAAAACTAGCTAATAATTTAATTAATATTTTAAATAATTTAATTATTATTTAATATAAATTAAAAATTAAAATAGCTAAAAAATTAAAAAAAAAAAAGTTATATTTTTTTACTAAAAACTAACTAAATTTTTTTAAAAAAAACTTTTAAATTTTTATAACTTACTACTAATTATTAAAAAAGATATAATAAACGTAGCTATTAAACATTAAAAATTAATAAACACTTTTTAAAAAACTGGGATTTAACAGCGTAGAAATCCTTTATAACTTAATTAAAATAGTAACGAAGTAAACTTAGAACTACTACAACCTAGGTACTTAAATAACTAAGACAGGCCTTTTTAATTAAAAGACCGTAATATTTTTAAAAACTACGGAAATTTTTTCTACCGAAATAATTATTAAAAAGATAATTATTAAAAAAATAATTATTGCAAAAATAATAACTATTTTAATTAACTTTTTTAAAAAAAATTATTTTTTTTTAAACTTTAAAGTTAATTTGTTTTTAATAAAAACTAAAAATAAACTTAAAAAAATAACAAATTTTAACTAAAAATTAATAATTTTTTTTAAAAATATTTTAATTATAATAAACCTGGTTATTTTAGTAAAAAATATTTTAAAAAGCTGCGTAATAAAAGTATTAAACATATTATTTAAAAAGTTCAAGCAGTTTTAAACTTTAAAAAACTTTATTATTTAATAAAAACACTTTTTAATAAAGATTTTTATTATTTTAACAAACCCCCTTATAATAAAAATTAAAAGTTTTTTAAAAATTACATAAATACAAGCTAAAAAAATAAATAATAAACTTAGTTTTAAATATTAAACCTAAGCTAAATTAACTATTTTTTATATTTATTATAATTTATTTTTATATATAATA